>PVKC010021485.1:0-18140 GCA_004027635.1 Crocidura indochinensis | reverse complement strand
TTAATTCTACATTTTTGTGGTTTCTATATTAGTGTTCCAATTGAATCACTAAAGAATCTTCTAATTTGACTATCTAATTGATTAATTCTCTCATTAAAGGCTGTGTATGAATTCACTCCTCTTTAAGAGCAGTGTTATATATCATGAAAAGTGACATAAATTGTAGGCATTCTACATATTGGCATATACTTTTTCACTTTTTATAGGCATGACTTTATGATAATAGGGAAATATTTTCTCCCCTTAATTTTATTTAGTTGATGATCAGAAAATAGTGTTTAAGATATTAAGCTTAATATATGGAATTCTTAGGGAAGGAGCAATCAGTTCAATGCAGAATGATCTTGATTTGTAATGTTTAATTCTGTTTTATAAAATTTATCATACTTATTTGAATTTGTGCCTTGTTGAACAAAAATCATAAGATTTCCTTTAGTTGGTTCCATGAGTTTATTAGAAGCATTTATTCATTTGCTAGTATTTGATTTCATTTTATTACTTCTTTCTAATATTGATAGTTTTGCTTTACTTAATATCAAAACATTTGGAAAAGATTTTATTACATCCAGTTTTCTAAACACTGACTACTCAAATACACAAAGAGATCAAATACACAAAAATATCTAATGGTGCTGAGCAGTCATTCCTGGAGGTTCTCAGGAAATATTTAATAATATTGGAGATTGAATTCAGGTCTGCTTCATGCAAGGAAAGTGCCTTAGCCTCTATGATCTTTTGGCCCTGGGTCTTATTTCTAAAGTAACATAGGAAGTTATAAACCAATTGTTGTTGTTATTTTGTTTTCTTTTATATTTGTTATTTTTATGTATAACATTTATATTTGCTCTGTATTTGATATTTAAAATGAATGAGATATTTTATACGCATGATCTTTATTGTATTGGAGACCTTTGTGAACTATTTACATTTTCAAATTATTATCGTTTTTTGTAATATATAGTAATAGATAGTACAGCTATACTGTATATTACTATCTATTACTAAGTTACTATATATACTAATAGATAGTATAGCTGTACTATTCGTATATATACTAACTATAGTAATAATACTCTGAATTAAGTTTTTGTTTTTTAAATGTAAATTGTTGGTATAAAGCATGTTACCAAATATGATAAAAACCAACAGAAAATATGCCTTGTAGAATAACCAAGGATGTTTTTATAACTATTTCTTGTATTATGATACAAAATTATGACATTAATGAGAAGATGTTGAAGGTAGAAGTGACATATTGTAAAAGATGTATTGTTTTGTTTCTCTGTATACCTCAGAAGGATGAGGTCATTCAAGTATTTTTTCCTCCATTGTCTTTGGGTATTATTACCATACAGTCTTTTATTTTTCTTAAATACTACAGATGAGTAAGACTATTCTGTGTCTCTTTCTGACTCATTTCACTCAGTATAATAATTTTTTAAATTTTTTCTGGTGCATTTTACTTAACACAGTACCTTCCATTTTCATCCAAGTTACAGTAAACTGCAACGTTTCATCTTTTCTTACAGTTGCTGCATAATATCCATTGTTTATATATCACAATATCTCGTCCATTATCTTGTCATTGATATTGGGCTATTTCCATATGCTGGTTATTATATTAAGAACTGTAGTGAACATAGGTCTAGATAAGTATTTTTAACTTAATATTTAAAAATATTGTCTTGTTTAGAAGATAAATGTCAAGATCATCTAATGAGAACAAAGCCAGGGAATCGTCAGTGTCAAATGAGAACAAATGCTTTATCCTAGATTACAAATAAAAATGCAAAATGAGGCATGGGAGGGTAACGGTAGGCTTGAAAAGGGAGATGGAAAGAACATAAGGACATTGGTGGACGATCTTGGGAGCTTAGGAGATAGTAAGGTATGGTAACCTCTATATTAAGTCTATAAATGTTAATGGTAACTTAAACTATAATAATTTAATAAAGTTAAACAAACTGAAAGAAGCCATATCATTTGTTGTGTATTTATTTACTTGCATAATATAAGAATGTGTTCACATAGTAAATCAATTAGAATATGTACTAGTTGTCATAGAGTACACATTTCCTTGCAAAGGCTAAGAGTATTAATCACATCCTATATTTTCTCCAGGAAAAATTATTTTTGCTCTATTATTAAAGTAGATCTCAAAATCAAATGACTTTTCTATATTAATTAATGTTTTTAATTAAATCAATTAATATGATTTTATTATTTTTGGCATTTTGACTTCAAGTTTCATATTTATTTGGTTAATAGGATATATGTGAGTGTGTAAATTTTTGTGTGTATGTGTATCAACTTTGTTTATACCAGGGTTGAAGGAGGAGCTAGAAGGAACCCTGAAACATCAACAGTTATGGCTTAAAGCAAGAGTAGCAGAAAGACAGAGAGAGAATATTTAGCTTGGTTATGAAGGCTTATTAGTGCCTTAGTTAGAGATGCAGTACTGCTCTGAACTGGTGGTGGGGAGGTCACCTGCTCACACAGAGGTGTTGGGAGAATTTCAGAGATTTCTGTGATAGTGCTTCAGAAATCATGCCAAGGAGATATCTCAGGAACATATTACTAGTCCATTGAATTATCTACCCAGCTTTTATCTTAAGGTAAAAAAAATTATGGATAAATGCTCCACTGCCACACTTCTTGTTTACTTACTTACATCATGGAAGGAATTTTTGGTCAGATTCTCAGAAAAACAAGTTGAGCCAGGTTTATAAAAGTTACTCCATGCAATATAAATTGGGAAAAATGAATTACTTGAAACATACTAGTTCAACTCAAGTTTATACAAAAGGGTACTGGAAAAGAAAACATTGTTTGTCTTTCTTTGGGGAAGGATATACTCTGCAGTACTCAGGGCTTACTATTAATACTCCATTTAGCGATATCTCCTGCAGGGCTCAGGGTTTATATGAAGTGCCAGCAATTGAATATAGGTCTACCAAATGTAAAGAAAGTGCCCAATCCACTGCACTATCTCTCTGGCCCTACAAAAATATTCAAAATACAAACAATTTTAAATTGCACAAGTTATTGCTTTATTATTTGGAACAGTGTTCCTCAAACTACGGCGCACGGGCTACATACTGTTTTTGTTCCCATTTTGTTTCTTCACTTCAAAATAAGACATATGCAGTGTGCATAGGAATTTGTTTGTAGTTTTTGTTTTTACTATAGTCCAGCCTCCAAAGATCTGAGGGACAGTGAATTGGCCCCCTGTTTAAAACGTTTGAGGACCCCTGATTTGAAATATGATCTGGGTGACTTACTATGACTAAAGGACAGTGGTTTATCTGGATAACAGGGAACTTAGAAGTAATGACATTGAAAAATTTATAAAGTTGTCTGTAGTTAAATATCTTTGAAACATAAAAGAAATGAGACTAAATATTTTGGATTGTCATCAATAATATACCCTTTGTTTTATAATAATCCAAAACTCTGATCCTCATGGACCTAGATTCTTCAGTTTCAATAGCTTAATAACAGACTGTTTACCATGAGGTGTGAAAAACATTGATGCTGCAGTCATTTGAAGAATATTGTACCTGTTATGCTGAATCTGAAGTCATAATGAACCACATTCGATAGTTTGCGAGATATCAGAGACTAGACTCAATACCTCTATGTATTTGTCCAATACCATATTCTTGCTTTAAAATGATCCAAGCTGGTGCCAGAGCAATAATACACAGAGTAGCACACATATCAGACTAGGGATTGTTCCCCAACACCCCAAATGGTTCCCTAGACCACCAAGAGTGATATCTGAGGAGAGAACCAGGACAAAGCCCAGCACCCCGAATGGTTCCCTAGACCACCAGAAATGATATCTGAGGAGAGAGTCAGGACAAAGTCCTGTGGGTATGTGCCACAAAAGAAAAATTTATTTTAAAATTAAATCATCCAAACTTCCAAGAAAGTAGGATAAAATATGGCTCAAAATTGAAACCTCATCTCAACTTTGAATAATTAAAATAATGCCAGAATTTGGGGGCAGAGAGATAGCAGGAAGGTAAGGCGTTTGCTTTATGTGCAGTGGTTCGAATCTCAGCATCCCATATGGTCCGGGTGCCTGCCTGAGTTCAGAGCCAGGAATAATTCCTGATCGCTGCCGAATGTGACCTCAAAACCAAAAATAAATAAATAAATAAAATAATGTCAGAAATGATCTATTTAGAAAATCCACTATGTCTATTGTCCAGGTACATACTATAACAACTTCAGGTTCGCAGATACTTTCTTATGCTAAATTAGATCTATGAACCCATTTTAATAGTTCTAATTTAAAATAAGAAATTAAGTCTGTAATTATGGCACTAGAGATTATTCCCGTATGGCTATTTTACCTAACCTATAAAATAAGTTTTGTGTGGTTTGGAAATTTACCTAATAGTACTTAGTAAGTACTCCAGTTTCTGTGATAAGGGTCATTTTTTTATTCTCAAAGGACCATATGTGGTGCTGGGGAATGAACTAGGGTTGATTGAATTCAAGGCAAGCACATTAGTCCTTGTAAACTTTCTTTCTTTCTCTATTCCCCTATAAATAACTTTAAAGAATTGTTATTGCATTCTACTGATATCACATTATGAAGCATTATTATTGTATTTTTTTTACATTTAATCTTTTTTGATCTTTGTATGTTTATTTATAGTAACTGTTTTAGAGTTTTTTATTTTTAGAAATGATTCTGGAATATATTCAGTGGCAGCTTATGTTGACTATGTTTATGCATTATGTATGTGTATGTGTCCATATAAATATTTATGGGACATACTCTTCAGTTTCTTTGACTTCTAATTATTTTGGAACTGGATAGTTTAGAATTAGATAATGTCCTATAACAACTTTAAGTAGAGATTTTTTTTCTACTCTCCAAGTCTTATTTTTGATAGCTTCTTTATTTTACTGTGATGGTTCTTATGTTTATTCTAGTTGTTCTTAGAAACATCTGGTGTTATTTCTCAGAGACACACTTTTTAATATTTTTGTACAGCTCCTTCTGGAGAATAGAGTTTTTATAAGATGTATCTTTGTATTTCTTTTGAATGAATTATTTGGATCATGAATCTTCATAGGCTTCCTAACCAATTGATAGACATCAGTGATTATTTTCTAGTATTTTTGAAAAAAAAACTTCTGAGACATTTATTCATAATGTGATTTAACTTATCTGGCAGTTTTTGCAAGGATAGTATGTGAAGTCAATTTTGAAGGTTGGTTTGAATGACAAAAAGGATCATTTTAGACATTGCTTTTCCCATTTCTATTTTAGGAAACTCCTTAATAGGTGTAAAGCATACTCTTAAATGACAATCATCAAATACTTCTGTTTTCACATTCCTTTATGCTTGAACTTTTCCACAATTTTTCGTTCCTTTTCTGAACTCATTGAATAAGCTAAAGAAAAAGAACTAGTCACATAATTTTCAAAGTAAATGTGTTTTCTCAGATCATAAGCTGATCTATCACAACCCTGACTGCAATAACAGATGAATAAAGGAGATGAAAGAAGGTGGCCTAGAAGAATACACTGGCATGCTCAGCAAGGATTAGTCAAATAAAGGTCATTATTCCAAAGTTCCATAGAAGAACCATGGATGGATGTACAAGTATAAATAGTAGTAGTATGGGGCCAGAGCTGTGGTGCAAGAGGTAAGGCATCTGCCTTGCGCGCGTTTGCATAGGACAGACACGAGAGTTCGATCCCTGGCATCCCATATGGTCCCCCAAGCCAGGAGCAATTTCTGAGTGCATAGTCAGGAGTAAATTCTGAGAGTCACTGCGTGTGGCCCCCAAAAGAAAAAAGAAATAGGAGGAAGAGGAGAAAGTGGAACTCTGCCAACCTTGATGCCTTTAAGGCTAAAATCAGTCACTTCTGTTTGTTCCCCTTATAACCTATGAAAGTTATCAGTTGACAGAACCAAAAAATGTTTCTGGTAATATATTATTCTCTCAAATTTGCACAGATCATTACATTACTCAATTAAATATTTACTATCTATTATAATTTAATGTTATGACTTGGATTAGACACTAGTTCTTTAAAACTGTTATTTTTTAAGTGAGTAGAGTTCTTTGGTTGTTGCATTTAAATCATGATCTTGCATAAGAACCAAAAGGACCAACCCATGATATGAAGTTGCACGGAGTGATGAGAACAGTTGGAACACTATCTGGTATCTGACAACTACCCTGACAATGATAATAAAACAGAGCAGTAGAAAGCCTGTCCCTAAGACAAGTGGAGGTTGGGGAAGAGGAGAAAAATGGGGAATATTGGTGGTGGGAAAATTACACTGGTGAAGGGTGGTTTCATTTGATGACTAAAACCCAACTACGAACATTTCTGTTATCATGGTGCTTAAGTAAAGAAATTATAAAAAAAATTATACATCCAAATCATGTAAGAATCCCGGGACTCATCTCTTTGGAAGTGAGGAGGTGAATCTCATGTTTTTAAAATATGATTTTACCTAAAAATTTGATTTGGAGGAGCCAGAGAAATACTGCAGGTGTTAAGGCATATACCTTGCAATCATCCCACCTCTATTACTTCCCCAGCATCATATTATCTCAGGATTAGAGACCCTAAGAACTATCTTGGAGGTCGCTAGCTGCCACCATAGCCTGTATAAGATACCCTGTACTTACAATGGACCTTGAGAAGCACTACATCCTCTGGTACTTTCATTGAACTGTCAATCCAGGCTAGCTGAACATTTGTTGGTGGGACTAAAATAAATACTGAATAAAACTTTAAATTTATATTGGTTTGGTAAGAAAACAAAACAAAAATAAGTAAATTATGCTTTTCAAAGTGAGTACAGAAAGAGTGTAATGTGTGAATTTACTTGTTTGTTTTTGGTATTTTATTTTAGTGGGGAGGCCACACTGGTGATGATCAAGGGTTACACCTGGCTATGCCCTCATAAATTGCTCCTGACTTGGGGGATCGTACGGGATGTGGGGATCGAACTGCGGTCTGTCCTAAGTTAGCGCATGCAAGGCAAATGCCCTACCACTTGCACCACCGTTCAGGCTGCTATGTTTATTTATTTATTTATTGTTGTTGGCTTCCAAAGCAGTGATAAAGAGTCTATAGGAACCCTATTGATACTTAGCCAAATATACTGGATGGTTCAATATTAGGGATTTGAGAATGCACTGATGCTCAGATTCTGTGTACTTGGACCATCAGGTTCACCCTGGCTTCAAGGGTTACAACTAGTAGAGCTCTGAGGATGAGGACCATGCGGTGATGGAGATTGAAGTGGTGTCTGGTCATGAAAAACATCCTCCCCTAACCCTTATGGTATCTCTCTTGAAACTTAAGGATTCAAGATAAAGAATAAAGTTAATCTTTATTCTGCTAAAATCAATTAGACAACATAAATTTTAAACTCTTCTATAGTACCAAACTCAAATGTAAATGTTTAACCCTATATACACTATATATAATGCTTGATCTGTATATAACTCCTAATAACTAGTACTAAGGAAAACATGAGAATGTTACTTATCATTGAAATGCCAAGATAAATGCAGAGAAGGCATAACTAAAGTAGAACTATAGTTATTAATTTCTAGTAGATTAAATGGTTATAAAACATGGAAAAACATAATTGAAAGTCTTAACACATCTGTTGTATTATATTTTACAAAGTCACAAGTTACTTATTATTGAGTTGTACAATATTAATATAACACCAATCCCGTCACCAGTGTCCATTTCTCTCCACCAGTTTTCCAGGTTTACATCCTGCCCCAATGTCTGCCCTTTGGTAAATAATTTTCTCCTCAAGCTTCCTCGTAGTGTTCATTTCCCTGACTATTCTGCTAGCCAGCAATCCATTTCAGGAAAGAATTTCTGCTGAAGATCAGTTCTTATGAACCTCATTTTTATTTCTTTCTAATTTTGTTGTCCCCTTACATTATTTCTCTCATAAAGATGAGAGATCATTCTTTGTCTCTCTTGGGCTCACTAACTAGGCTCAGCATAATACTCTCCAGACTCATCCACATAGCAGAAAATTGCATGACTTCATCTTTTCTTACAGCTTTAATATATTATTGTGCATACATACCATATATTAATATATAAATAAATAAAATATAAATATATATAAACAAAATATATATTTATATTGCTATAGTTGTGCACTTGAGTTTTTCCAGATACAGACATTGTCAATGATATTGCAGTAAGCACAGGGGTGCATTATCTCCTTTCAGCATTGTTTTAGGGTGCTAAAAGGAACTTGTACATGATAGAATAAAATAATATAGCAATTATTTAAAAAAGAACATACATCTGAATATGTAGGATGAGAACAAATTAAGGATAGCATAAGGTTAAAACGAAAAATATAGCACCAAATATCACCTGAGAAAAATTCAAATTAAGAAAAAGAGAGAGTCTTAAGGGCAGAACTAAGCATCCGAGTTAAAGTCAACACTGAAATTATGATACCCAAACCTTAACAATCAAACTTTAAAATGGGCCCATTAAGTTGGCTGGCTGGGGGTTTTGGGCGGTGGCATAATCTGCACTCTGGAACTTTGGTGAAGGGAGGTCTACACTGGTGATAGGCTTGACCTTGAAACATAGTATGGCTAAAACCCAACTATTAAGAACTTTATAAATCACTATGATTTCAATAAAAATATTAAAAATAGAAGAGGGTCAAAAACTTTCTAAACAATAGTAGGTAGTTTTCAAAGTTTATGATTATAATCACAATTTACAAATATCAAGAAAGATAAACAGGAAAAATGTCATATTATAGTTTCTGAAAATTATTACCTAAGAATAGTAGTAGTAGGAGTAGTCAGTAGGAGAAAAAATATATATACAAGAAAAATATGTAAGCACAAATTTTTGTTATAAACCAACAGACCAGAAGACAATGTCAGGGCAATTCATCTGGGCCTCTTTCACTAGCTGAAAAAGTATATATGGTTGTCATCAGTAACATTATATCTTACTTTATTTTTACTTTATTATTATTTAGGTAATATGATTTAAAATAGTGCTATTCAATAGTATTCATATTTAAGCTTGTGTTCAACGTGTCTGCACCTCCATAAAATTAACAAAAACTGTTTAAGAGGGTCTTGAGACAAGAAGCTCATTGACATGATTTTGTGTCCCGTGCTTTGTTTCCCACCTCGAATGTGTCAGTCGTAGAACTGAACTTCAGCATGGAAGAAAAGAGCTGCCAAATGGACATCATCAAATATGTATGTCTCCCAAAACTTTAACTCAAATGATTTTGAGATTTTTTTTCTTTACTTTTTTGTTTTTGGGTCACACCCGGTGAAAGTTTAGAGGTTACTCTTGGCTCTGTGCTCAGAAATTGCTCCTCGCTTGGGGGACCATATGGGATACCAGGGGATGGAACTGCGGTTCTTCTTGGGTTAGCTGCATGCAAGGCAAACGCCCTACAGCTGTGCCAACTCTCCAACTTTTTGATTTTGAGATTTTTGATTAAATGATTCTTAAACTTCGAGGCTGGGTCGAGCGCACGCATGCTACCTCTGTCCGCTTTTGGCCAGATTAGGAGCTTTCCGGCCACAGCTAGGGTGCTTAACTGCTTCTGTGCCCCACCCAGCAGCTGGGCTCAGCAAAAGTGGCCTGAATCAGGGGTGGAGAACTGTTTTCGCTGTCACTGTGGCAGCTGCAAGCTTCCTTGCCGTAGTTTTTCCCCAAGGCGTGTCTGGCTGTAGAGCTCAAAGTGATTTAAACTAATAGTCCAGCCTGAAATTTTAAAAGTCGAAATCCATTTTTAGGCTGTAGATTATGATTCAGTAAATCAGTTGGCTTTCAATAAAGTCTTTTTTCTCCTCTGCTTACAATCTAGGCTTTTCATCAGTCTTTGAGGAGACCGAGGTTTTTGGAAACATGAATTCTTGCTATAAAGTTTCAGTTCTGAGCCTTCGATGGGGGTGATACAATCTTTCACTTTCCCTCTTTCATTGGCCCTTGTGCCCCAAAAGGGGTCTCAGCTATCTTTGGACATGGCTCCACATGCCATCTGAAAAGGGCCAAAATCAAACTGAAAAGCAGAAATCTCACCATGATCACTATTCTCTTGGGTCCAGGATTCACATTCAAGTTCAGAGGCCATTTGTTGTAATCAGTGCTTAGGATGGGCTTGGATGATAGAGAGTCACGGAGGTGCCTTTCTCTACTGTACCAGGCCCCGTGGCTGCACCTCCTTCTCTAGCCGGTGGGTCAGCACTTCAGGTAGAGGCAAAGAAATAATTCACAGACAGGTTCCAGGAAATATCATCTTTATTTGCCCTGACCAACGTGTGTGGTCTATATCATAAACCTATTCAAGCACATGCCATCCTTAGCTTGACTTGCCTCTTAACTCCTTTCAGTCATCTTTTGTCCTCTGACCTCCATCTAGGTAAACCTTAATCCCCTTGCCCTTCCTTTCAAAGACCTTATCTAACCTTTCCAAGACCCCTCCCAGAAATGGAACAGTCTTTCTTATAGGTCAGGTTATACAAAGAAGAAGTGTAGGATTACACATATTACTTTACCTTCTTACAGTATGCAGCTCTTGTCCTGAGTAATCATTTCCAACTATCATTGGCTTAATGGTCCCTTTTCTACCATAAATACACTCTCTGCTCTTTCCACCTTTGTGAAAAACTGCCTACCATGGATCAGTTCTCCTGGTCCTTTTATCTACTGTCATTGGACATTATTTTCATACTTAAAAATACCATGACTATAAATGTTATTGTTTTTATTTCTATAACTCTCCCTCTGACTCATTTCACTCAACATGGTACTCTCCATGACTGTGCATGTGTAAGTAAATATCATGTCTTTCATTATTCCTAATGGCTACATAGTATTATTCCATTGCATAGATGTTCCAAAAATACTTTATCCACACATCTATAATTAATCACTTTGGTTATTTTCAGATTTTCGCTATTATGAATAGTGCTGAAATGAACATAGCAGTGCACATCTATTATCTGTACTGTTTTTGAGAACTGATGGGTCATATAAAAGCTCAAATTTTTAATTTTTAAGGAATACACATATTGCTTTGCAAAAAGACTGGAACAGTTGACATTTTCATCAACAGTAAATGAGAGTCATTTTCTTCATGCATTCATGCCACCATGATTGATTTTATTTTGATATGTGTCAACCTCTGTGGTGTGATAGCATATCTTATTCTTGTCTTGATTATTAATGATATTGACCATTTTTCATGTGCCTTTGGGCCTTTGTATTTCTTTAAAGAAATTTCTGTTTATCTTTCCTCCCTAGAAGATGTTATTATTTGTACTTTCTTTTTTTTTTCTTTTCTTTTCTTTTTTTTTTTTTTTTTTTTGGTTTTTGGGCCACACCCAGTGACGCTCAGGGGTTACTCCTGGCTATTCGCTCAGAAGTCGCTCCTGGCAGGCACGGGGGACCATATGGGGAACCAGGGGATCCAACCGCGGTCCGTCCTAGGTCAGTGCAGGTAAGGCAGGCACCTTATCTCCAGCGCCATTGCCCGGCCCCTATTATTTGTACTTTCATTGATTATATCAATTTAATATGATTTATTTTTATGCATTTTAATTTTTTCATATCATAAAGTTAAGGAATATAATCATACTTCAATATGTCTATGCCTCACTATACAGACTAAAAGTTCTAGTGCAAGCATACTATCAAATGATTCTATATGTACCCATTATACTTAATTTTCCTTTGGTGACCACTGTATTTATTATAGTTTGATCTGAGTTTTAGCTAAATTGTATTTTATCAATTTGTTTGCTTTGGTTATTTATAGCCTCCATATAAATTAAATTGAACAATTTGATTTATTTCATTTGGCATAGCCACCTGAATTACATCAATGTTGTTACAAGAAGCATAATTTCATCTTTTCGCTGAATAGTATTGCATTGAATATACCACAACTTTAGCAATTCAACTATTAATAAGCATTTGATTTGATTTCATGTTTTGGCTATTATTAATAATCTGCTATAAACAGTGGTGCAAAGACCCTTTCACATTGTGTTTTTATGAACTCACTTTAAGAATTGTTTTTCTAAGAGATCATGTTTTAAAGACAGAGATAATTAATGTGGGCAATAAAAGAAGCTATTTTCCTTTTTTGTTGTTTGTCTCTTCTAATGTGTCTCTTCTAATTAGATCTTACCATTGTTACAACTTCAGAGTCATCTAATTGTCTAATTCGTAGCCTCTCTTAAGGGGAAAACTTCTACCCTATCCATGATGAAATTATCTGAAATGGGTTCAAAGGAACTAATTAAGGACACCAGAATTTTCCTTAATGTATTGTGTGTAGATCTACAGGGAATACTACTATTCACTGGTGGTTTTATTATTCTCTACTTAAATTTCCACTTTGTTTCCGTATTTCTTATTTTAAAGACTATAGTATACTTTACAATGTGGTAGCAGTGTGCTCATGCACTGAGATTTTAAAGGTTCAGTTGCATTTTCTTTTAAATTTTAACAGAAAAATCTGAAAGTTTGTTAAGTCATAATAGATCACTCTAATATTCTTATTTATAGAAAAACTGCATACTCACAAGGATTTTGAAGCAAAAAACACTAGTTTTATAAAAATTCGATATTAATCAACTGTTACGAATATTTAAATATATTCTCAAACATAATAAAATAATATTTAAATAATATGCATCATGTAAGCTTTTAAGATTAAAAGAATGCTTAATTTGTATGTTTTACTTTACTTTGTTCACTTATACTTCCTGTGTTATCTCTCTAGAATTAAAAACTATGTTTTTATATCCTTTCTTAATCCAGAAAATTGCATAACAGAAGAAAAGGAAGACTATACAGGTAAGGTGTGAATTCATTTTATTTTAATCAAATAACTAGTCATTTGTGACTATTTCTTAGTTCCTAGATACATAAAAATTGCTTATAAGAGAAAATTTACTAGTCACACAGTAAGTACAAATCACATCATAAAAATATTTTTTTCCTGGGGCCGAAGAGTTGGTGCTAGATGTAAGGTGTCTATCTTGTAAGCGATAGCCAATGAAATACCGTGTTTCAATACCCCGGCGTCCTATATGCCCCTCCCCCCCAAGCCAGGAGCAATTTCTGAGCCCTTAGCCAGGAGTAACTTCTGAGCATCAAACGAGTGTGGGCCAAAAAAAAAAATAATAATTTTTTTCTGAAGGGCTAATCACTATATACTGACAATAATAAATTTAATAAATTGAAGACAGGGAATAATTTTTTTTTGTTTTTGGGCCACACCCGGTGACGCTCAGGGGTTACTCCTGGCTATTCGCTGAGAAGTCGCTCCTGGCAGGCACGGGGACCATATGGGGAACCAGGGGATCGAACCGCTATCCGTCCTAGGTTAGCGCAGGCAAGGCAGGCACCTTACCTTCAGCGCCACCGCCCGGCCCCAGACAGGGAATAATTAAATTATATGCACATTCATCTAATTCTGAGAAGTCTTTTTTAGTATTATATATTCTCCTTTTCTGATGACATATAGTAGGTTACTTACAATTTCTATTTTTATATGTTGTTTTGTTTGTGGGTCACACTCGGAGTTTACTCTAAGTTCTGCATCTAGAAACAGCTATTGGCAGACTCAGGAACCATATGCAATGCCAGAGATTAAACCCTAATTAGCCACGTGGAAGGCAAACACCCTACCTGCTGTGCTATCTTTCTAGCAACTATTTTTTAATATTTTTAAAACTAATAATGATCTAAAATTAACATTTTTATCACATCATGTTGGCTTATATTTGAGACAGTATGATGTAACTTGATAAATTAAACTCAGAATCATTAATAAAGCAAAGAACATTATTCTATACCTGTATATCTATATATCTATATGATGGTGTCATCTTTTTCACTTTGACAAGGTCTAAGTTTCTTTAAAAATTTCTAAACTTTTCTCTAGACCATTACATACCTATATCTAATGAGTGATGGGTGAAATTGAATCTTCATTCTATCTCTTTTTTTTTTTTTTTGGTTTTTGGGTCACACCCGACAGTGCTCAGGGATTACTCTTGGCTCCATGCTCAGAAATTGCTCCTGGCAGGCACGGGGGACCATATGGGGCACCGGGATTCGAACCAATGACCTTTTGCATGAAAGGTAAACGCCTTACCTCCATACTATTTCCCGGGCCCATCTTCATTCTATCTTGTTTTATTTTTCAAAATAATTCCAATATGTTCCTGGCTCTGACTCAAAATTAATCCTGGCAGGACTGGGGGCTGGATATTGAACCTAAATTAGCTGCATGCACAGCAAGCATCTTACCAGTTTTCCTACCTTTCTACCCAACAATCTTTATTCTTTTAGTCCTTGTTCTGCAAGTCATTTCTCTTGCTCCTTTTTGGGTCACATTCATACAGCCATGCTCAGAGATTACTACTACTTATGCACTCAGAAACATTGCTTGCTGGCAGTGATTCGCAGAGGATATCGTTAGCTAGAGATCAAATCCATGTGGGTTGCATGCGAAGCCAAGTGCTCTACACACAATTTTCTCTCTCAATACAATCTGCAAAAACTATAAGCATAAAATTCCTTACAGAAGTTAATATATAATCTCAATATTTTTCTAAAAATTAAATTTAATTGAGATTTGTTTAATTGATAGCAAGATACAATAGGATACTGGAGAAGAGAAGAGATCTGAGAATCACATTAATGGATTTCACAGTTGTGTATTTTTTTCTTTTGAAGTAACTTTTTAAAGAAAAATTAACCATGTAACTAGAGAGGAAGAAGATCAAGTGATGAAAAAAGGAGGGCAGTATAATTGAAGAATTTGGGTAATGAAATGTAATAGGCACATTCTTAAGGTCGGATGAAAGCCAATGACAGATGTTTGTGATACTTGCATATAGACCCAGTGGAAAAAGAACACTTTTTTTTTACTGGGGCCGGAGAGATAACATGGAGGTAAGGCATTTGCTTTACGTGCAGAAGGTCGGAGGTTCGAATCCTGCCATCCCATATGGTCCACCGAGCCTGCCAGGAGCGCTTTCTGAGCATAATGCCTGAGTGACCCTTAGCACTGCTGGGTGTGACCCAGAAACCTTAAAAAAATTACTTCCTCAATTATTTTTGCTGGTGTGTATTTCTGGGCCATACTTAGAAGTTCTTGAGGAATACACATAATTCTTTCCTTAGAGGTTGTTTTGGCTCTAGACTTATGATTCACTTGTACTTAGGGGATCATGCAGGGTTTGGAAACTTATATCTCTTGTATGCAAAGCATACACTCAGCTTGTTGAAGTCTCTAGTTCCTATTTCTTGCTTGTGATGAGGAAATTTTCTCTCTTAGTTGTAAAAATATAATTTGAGTTTAACGGCTGAATAAAAAGAAAATGGCTCTGTAGCTTTATGAGAGAAAAAAACGTTTCTAAATTAATTAAATAAAAGAATAGGGCCATCAATAACAAACTCAAAGTAAATATTTAGAAATTTTAGTACATTATGTCTCTCTTTCTAAATCTAGACATAAAAACTAACTTGAATTTTTCTTTCATAATCCAAATTTTATTTAATACTTTAAGTTTCCTGTTTTCATTTTCAAAGGTGTATAAGATCAAAATTGGCTGCTTTGTTGATTTATAGACTACATGGACTTCTCTCTTCATCCTTCAAACGATCTTGAACTTCAAGAAACTGAAGATGCATTCATTACTCAAGATTTTTAGTTAAAAATATTGAACTAAATTTTTTTGGTAATCCATTTTATGTTCTTAGTAATGAGTTAAATAATAACTTCTATTAATATGTATTCTGATATATAACTTTAAGTTTGTTTAGTTTTGTTTGTCCATTGTATAATATAAGCATTATTGTGTCTAAAATGAACTTGATATAACGAATTGACGATGGGAACAACTGTGCAATATTAAAAATATTCAGCTCAATTAACCTGCTAACTAGATAGCCTACTACCTAAATAGTTACTAACTAAATTAAGTAAGGAACTACAAATATGTAAACAAATATGATCTTGAAAGTCATATATGTTAAAAATTAATAGTTACTGGATTTAATTAATAATAATGAATTAGGTAAATTTAATTATGTGGGGACAATAAACAATTGTTTTATAGTTAAGAGTCCATTTCTAGGAAAGGTTGAATTAAATCATTCCTAGCATCATTAGATTAAAAAAGGAAATGATAGCAATCATTTTAATATATTTTATGAAAAAATATTATTTTGTAATATTATGATATTGTTAGAAAGATCTATTCATTAAACTTGTCTTTTAAAATTCCTATTCTTGTCATGGGTGTCAAGGGAGCATAATACTACTCAGGTGTAACTGATTTCATTCTTCTAGGCTTCAGGGTTTGTCCAGAATAAAATATCTTTCTCTTCTTTCTGTTCCTGATCATCTATGCCATGATCCTTTTGGGAAACATTAGCATGGTGACAGTCATAGTTACTGACTCCCAGCTGAATGCACCAATGCATTTCTTTCTAGGCAATCTTTCCTTCATTGACATCTTCTACTCAACTGTTATTGTACCAATAGCCATAACCTGCTTCCTGTCTGAGCAAAAGATTATCTCCTTTGCAGGTTGTGTTTTCCAGTACTTCCTTTTTGCACTCTTTATTATAGCAGAGGGATTTGTCCTGGCTACCATGGCCTATGATAGTTTAATTGCCATCTGCAATCCTTTACTTTATAATGTTCACAGGACAAGACACTTTTGTAGTCATCTGGTTGCTGGTTATTATTTTTGTGGTTGGATTAGTTCCACCCTCCAAATGAGTACAACATTCTCAATATCTTTCTGTGCATCCCGAGTCATTAAGCATTTCTACTGTGATAGTTATGAAATAGAAAAAAATCTCCTGTTCTGATCTCTTTTTCTTTTTTTGGTTTTTGGGCCACACTTGGTGACGCTCAGGGGTTACTCCTGGCTATTGGCTCAGAAGTCACTCCTGGCAGGCACGGGGGACCATATGGGGAACCGGAGGATCGAACCGCAGTCCATCCTAGGTTAGCGCAGGCAAGACAGGCACCTTACCTCCAGTGCCAATGCCCGGCCCCCTCCTGTTCTGATCTCTATGTCAATAAGGTGGTATCTTGTACTTTAGCTGCCATTATTATTTTGTCCACAATAATTATTATCATCATATCTTGCGGCTTTCTGGGACCCTGGCCAGCAGGGAGAAAAAAGGAGACGAATGCCGTGACTAATTCGTGAATTTCCTGAAGCTGATCCTATCTGAAATATCTGTGGGAAAAACCTGAAAAGGTTAGAAAGAATGACCTAATTCTAGGTTGCTGATCAAAGGCAATTTATTAAACGTGGGTAGGCACTTATATACTTTTCACACAAAGGGAGGCAGGTCTTGGGAACTATTGGTTACTTTAAAAGGGTTTTTTTCCAGTCATATTTCAAATACAGGTACATCACCAAAAATGGGCAAAGGCACTTTACATCTAACTCTACTGGGCAGCTAGACATTGGTTGATTCAGACAAATCTTTTCTTGCCAATCATATGCTTACTATGGGCACTTAGCCAAAAAGGGGAAGGGGATAGAGTTACAGCTTCTGTAAACTATTATCAAGGAATTCTTGGTTAAGCACAGCCTATGGGCAGCGAGGAAAGGAGAGAAGGAAGACATAACTCAGTGACTGGTTCTAACAACTTTTAACCTAACAGGGGTCAGAGACATATAAGGAGATGCTATTTGCACCCTGCCCCCAGCTTCATGACCCTGTGGATAGTACAAGGGGCTTATTTTTTGCTGCAAGATTTCCTGTTGCTCAGGGCTGAAACCATACAGTTCAGTGGAGATTTCCACAGAGGCAGAAACTATGGTTGATGGCATCCATGTTGTGTGGGCTAGAACAGTCTCCCACAATATCTTACATATCTATTGTGTCTACAGTCTTGAAAATTCCCTCTAGGGAAGGGAAGAAAAAAGCCTTCTCCACTTGCAGTTCCCATCTGGGGGTTATAAGTGTGCTCTATGGAACTGTTTCCTTTGTATATCTCACACCTCCAAGTAACCCTGAACTTCGTAAAGTGGCTTCAGTATTTTACATATTGGTCACACCCATGTTAAATCCTCTA
>PVKC010021484.1:0-18224 GCA_004027635.1 Crocidura indochinensis | reverse complement strand
CTCCTTGCTATTCGCTCAGAAGTTGCTCCTGGCAGGCACGGGGGACCATATGGGGAACCGGGGGATCGAATCGTGGTCCGTCCTAGATTAGCGCAGGGACCTTACCTCCAGCGCCACCACCCAGCCCCCGACTTTAGGGTTTTCTAAGTAGAGTATCATGTCATCTGCAAACAGTGAGAGCTTGACTTCTTCCTTTTCTATCTGGATTCCCTTGATATTTTTCTTGCCTAATTGCTATAGCAAGTACTTCCAGTGCTATGTTGAATAGGAGTAGTGAGAGAGGACAGCCTTGTCTTGTGCTAAAATTTAGAGGAAAGGCTTTCAGATTTTCTCCATTGAGGAGAATATTTGCCACTGAATTGTGGTAGATGGCCTTCACTATACTGAGAAAGATTCCTTTCATTCCCATCTTGCTGAGAGATTTTATCAAGAATGGGTGTTGGACCTTATCAAATACTTTCTCTGCATCTACTGATATGATCATGTGATTTTTATTTTTCTTGTTGATATTGTGTATTATGTTAGTAGATTTATGGATGTTAAATAATCCTTGCATTCCTGGGATGAAAGCTAATTGATCATAGTGAATGATAATCTTATGAGGCACTGGATCTTATTTGCCAGGATATTTTTGAGGATCTTTGAATCTGTGTTCATCAGGGATATTGGTCTGTAATTTTCTTTTTTGGCACCATCTCTGTCTGGTTTAGGTGTCAAGGTGATGTTGGCTTCATAAAAGCTATTTGAAAGTATTCCCGTGTTTTCAATTTCTTGAAAGAGCCTGGCCACGATTGGTAGTAGTAGTTCCTCTTGAAAGTTTTGAAGGAATTTATTACTAAATCCATCTGGGCCTGGGCTTTTGTTTTTGGGCAGATATTTGATAACCGTTTTAATTTCCTCAATAGTGATGGGGATATTTAGATAAGCTATATCCTCTTTATTCAACCATGGAAGGTTATAAGAATCCAAGAATTTATCCATTTCTTCCAGGTTCTCATGTTTTTTGGCATAGATTTTCTCAGAGTAATCTCCAATTACCCTTTGAATCTCTGCAATATCTATAATGATCACCCCTTTTCATTTCTAATACAGGTTATTAAGTTTCTCTCTCTCGCTCTCTCTTTCGTTGAGTTTTGTCAATGGTCTATCAACCATTCCTTCAAACCTGAATGTGAATCAGGCTGGGTGCAGTATTCTAGGTGAAACCTCCATTTCATTCAGTCTTGTCACAATATCCCATCACTGTCTTCTGGCCTTGAGACTTTCTTGTGACATGTCTGCTATAAATCTTAAGGATGCTCCTTTGAATTGTAATTTCCCTTTTTGATCTTGCTGCTTTCAGAATTCTATTTGTGGGATTCATCATTGTGACTAGGATGTGTCTTGGGGTGTTTTTCTTTGTATCTCTTTTAGCTGGTACTTTTTGGCATACAGGATTTGATTGCATGCAGTCTTTAGCTCTGGAAGTTTCTCTGTGATGATGTCTTTGACTGTTGTTTTTTCCTGGTGATCTCCTTTCTGGGCCTCTGGGACCCCAATGATTCTTATATTGTTTCTGTTGGTTTATCAAAGACTTCTATTTTCATCTGTTCACATTCCTTGAGTACTTTTTCCAATGTATGATCATCTGCCTTAAGTTCTTTTCCAAACTCTTCTGCTGTATGAAGTTGTTCTGCATTTCATCCTCCAGTTCAATGATTCTGTCCTCAGCTGTTGTTTCCCTGTTGTAGAGGCTTTCCATTGAGTTTTTCAGTTGAGCTACATTGTTTTTCAGATTTGTTATTTCAGTTTGGATTTTTCTGATTTCTTCTTTGTGTTCAGTTCAGCTAGAGCTATGTTTTCTTTGATTTTCCCTGAGGATTCTCCATATTTCTATTCTAAACTCCTTATCTGATTATAAACAGATGGTTGGTATATTTTGGGTCATTACAGCTATCATCTTCATTCTCTCTGTACATGGTGTTTGCCTGGCAAGGTTTCCCCACTGTCATGCTTTTACATTGTCATGCTTTTAGTGTTATATTTTTCCTATGTGTTATTGGTGGGGTTAATTATTTAGAAAGAATGCACAGCAGCGCTGGTTTTCACTCAGTCTTTCTTGGCCTTTTGACCTGAGTGGCTCCAGGAGACAGTTTTTGCTGGGCCCTTCCTGGCTCTCTAAGGAGAGCTTCAGGAGACAGAGAGAAGAGAAACACTCTAAGCCAGTTGGTTCCCTCAGTCTCTCCCATTCACCAATCTCACAGCAAGGCCAGACCCCTCCTGCCTGCCTTCGCAGACAAAGGAGTCACCTCTCTGCTTGGTGCCTCTGGTTATACTGAGGAATTCTAAACTAACTTCTAAATCAATGGACAATTCTAGAAGTTTGGAAAGTAGCTTAATGTGATTAAGAGAAAGTATAATCACAATAATAAAAGAATAATTTATTTCCTAAAATTTCATAATACTCCTGGAAATTAATCTAAACATTAACCTAAACATTATTATTTTTGAAACTCGTGGTAAACTCATTCTGATACATATTAAAGCCAGTGGCAGTTATGCCTTTACCAGAACTGTTGAGTTATTACTGGGAACAATTTTTATGCTTTAGTTGAGCCTACTTTTTGAAGTGGAGGTAGAGGGCAGTGATACAGAGTGGAATGAGGAGCTAGTTCATTGAGGAAGATTTCCTAATGGCCACTGGAATAAATTTCTGCCCACAAACTCATCATAATGGCTTTTTATTTATTTGCAACCAAGTACCCATGGTGTGCTTTTAAAGTATTCACTAGTTCTACTAACTTTAAATTATCTGTACATTATCAACCTTGAAGTTGATCCAGAATTAAAATAATGAAAAACCAAAGTGTTGACTTCTGTCTTATCAACATCTGCAAAAAATTCAAATATCTAGAGGAATTCCATATTGATACTAGGGTGAAACAAGGACAGAGCTTGCTCTTCCTACTGATGGCCATGGTCCCAAAATGCCTCCCATGAACTAGATAAATCTACAGTCTCGAAATAATAGTTACACAACAGCAATGGTTCTGCAAGTAGAGCTGGATGGCAAGAAGGGCAAGGTCCCTTTCCTCACCCATAATTAGTAAGATTATGGGAGGGCATGAATTGTCCATTACTCAAAAGAGCACCAGCATTTCCCATTGTCTGCTCAAGAGGAATGGGGGTATCATGCATTGGAGAGCGAATGAGAGAAGACAGTTGGTGCTTCTATTGTTCTCTCACACTAGAAAATAATGGGGTGACAATATGTGACAAGAATACCAGGCCCCTGTGATGTCTCTGGTGAGTATTGACAGCTGTCTTTCCCCTCTAGTCAAAATAACTAATTATATTTGTCTGACTGTTATTTCAAGCCAGGTAAAGACTGAAAGTAATTTACTAGGTTTGGGGCAATCTGACCATAACCCCTAAATTGCATTTATTTCCGTTGATCTTTAGAAGCCAGCTTTTCATTTATAAATGTAATGAAAATACACAATCATTTCTGAACTGGTTGTTAAAAATCTGATCCTCACAGGCAAATGTGTGTATACAAATCACTAGAAGATTACTATCACTTCTGTCATAGTTAAAGAAAAATCCTGCCAAAGGGAATATGCTATCCAAAATATAAGCTTAAATTTCAGCTCTAAAATGACAAAAATCAGGCTGTGACTTTGCAGGAGTAAGAAAGATCTAGAATCCTCAAATAGGGTATCTAAGGTTTATTAAATTAGTAAGAATCATCAATTTAACGAAGAGACCCTGGAATCTTCACCATTGCAGGCATTCTCTGATACACTGGCAAAAGAAATTTAAATATTATATTTATATTTATAAGCTTATCTGACAGTACATCAATATATATCATACTTAAGATACTTGAGCTATTTATAATATAAATGTCTCCATCTTGAAGAAATCAATCTACTTGAGCAGTACAGACACTTTACAGCTCTTTTTTTATGTGCCTAGTAAATTTCAAGTGAATAACAGGAAAGAAAAGTTTTACACATGGTGCCCAAATCAAAAATAATAGGAAGACTGTGGCATGGGCCTCACCCCACCCAGCACTCTTGCCAGATTCCTGCTGGCACTGTGGCCAGTTACTCTAGTCAACCACACCCTGAGCTAAGTGCAAAGCTAGGATGTGGGGTGCTCTCTTGGGAGAGCAGCACATCTCTAGGACTTCATGAAAGTCCTCACTTGCCTTGCCAACTTTAGACAAAGTATGCCTGACCTTGTTGTAAGCCAAAGCATATATTCTAAGAGAAAACAGAAGCAGATCCCTAATGGAGCGTCCCAGTATACAGCATCCCAAAATGGAGCTGTATACAATTGATTGAAATCACCTTAAGGAAGTATGGCCAGGAACATACAGAATCAGGTGTCCAGGACAATTAGTTTGGGGAACTGAATACAGTCAACTTTCAGACTTGTGTGGATGTGTCACATGTTCAAAGGCCTCCAGTCAGTTTACCAATGAGGGAGTCTTTAAGTAGGAAAACTTGCCTTTTTGAAATTTTGGTGAATGCCTGGCTCCTTCTCCCTCACCACAGCCCATACAATTGATATCTCAAAAAAGCCCAAATTTCCTTACAAGTTTACAGAGAGATGCAACTCTATACAAAGCTTCACCTGGTAAGAAGTGTCCTGAATTATTTAATTTAAAAAATATTATGTACATGTAATACATATAGAAACACTATTTCCACACCACAAAGTGGTCAAGTATGTATTAGCAAAGACAAGAATCACTTGCTTTTGTTTTTGGTTCTTAGCCAAGAACATTCTAGCTTTGAAATCCATCTTGAATTTTGAACTCAAGCACTGGAAGGGGTGTGTGTGTGTAAATCTTGTCTGATTTCTTAGCTTAATTTCCTCTCACCCCCTCCCATTCATGAAAAAATTTCAGAAATCATTCCAGTGATTAAATTATACTACAGCTTGGTAGAGAGCAGCACCTTAAGTGAGCATAATCTTTATTTCCTTTTCTTCCTGTTATTGGAAGTGATCTAAGTATTGACACTGTATTTTAGACCAGGCTCATGAAAAGAGGAAACAACACTCCAAAAACCCCTTGACTAACAATTCAAACATAAAATAGTAGCACAGTCAGGCCTCAAGCCTTCAAGTTCAGAAGACCAACCAGAAGGTTTCAGAACAAAAGTGAAGAGAGGTTATGAGATCTGGGCATAAAACTCACATGCATCTACTTATTATCCCTGATGGAGGACAGACTGAGAATTTGATTTGAATCATCACGCATGCATTCATTCCTTACCACACTCTGTAAAAACTTTAGTTTCAAACTGAACAAAGGTATCTTATTTTTACTTTTAAGTAATCTGTTTATATCAGGAAAAATGAAAACCTAATAACAGGAGATAAACTTATCCTTGAACAGAATTTCACTGAGTTCCTCTGGGAGTCGTTTTCAACGGCTGTTCAAAGAAATTTTACAGCATAATGGAGCCTTGCAATTTTTCTGAAGAGCACTTTTTTTCCCCTAACTATTATCAGAGTTAGTGTGATCCTATTTCCCCAGAGAAATAAAGCTGACAAGTTTGGCAAACCTGCATCTCCTAACCATGATGATCTACTTGCTGAGAAGGGTTAACTGCAAAAGATATGAGTAATACCAACAAGAATGCTTGTGATAACCAAGAAAAATTCTGTGGACTTTGAACTAAGAATAAGGTGGGGCTTTCACTTGACCCAGTAGATCAATGGCCGGAGGCAATTCTGCTTGAGAGTGAAGGACAGACCATGGCATTTTTCTGCAGAGCCCACAGGAGGGTAAGAGAAGGCAGTGACAGGCATTCCCCTTTAATCTGGTATTGGGAAGAAGGTGTTTGGGAGAAAGGGTGGAGGCTGCTTGGGGAAAGCAAGAAGCCAAAAGAAGAAAAACCAAGTTTCAGGCATGCAGGGCTGGGTAGCTGTTTCTCCGAGGGTCCACAAAAGCTTCTCTCATGCCCTCATCTCCACTTGTGCTTGTGTCCTTCTGGCTCTGCAGTTCTTTAAAGTCAGGTAACCTAAGTGTTGACCTGTCCAAGTTGCCCCTGGACCTTGCAGAAGGACAAGAAAGAGAGCACAGAGACTGAAAGCAGCCACTTAGCCCCAAATGTGATGCAAAAACGAGGGGAAGCATTTTGTTGCCTTTCTCTCCCTAAATCCAGGGCTTATAACAATAAAAACTCGGGGACAGGGGAACCACAGTAAATACTATTTAACTGAAAAGTGTTCAAAGACTGGTGGGCACAGTCTGTGGTTTTCCATGTTGTTATAATAACTTCTATGCTTTTTATGGTTAAGAAATATAGAGCCCTTTGTGTCCATTTATATAGCATCTGTTGCTATCAGATACATTTATTGACATTTTTTCTTCCCAAAATTCAAAATATTGTTTGGCAAAACAATAAGAGTCACTATGTGTTTTAAAGTTTCAAACACCAGCATTTTCAGACACGTTTTATGCTTGTTCTCTTCTCCATGTAAGCTCCAAGCCTGTATGCCTTAGGAAGAGATGTTTTGATAGCAACACTTCCTGAATTTTCATTTTCTATATATTTCCTCTGAGGTGGTACTGTTGAATCACACCTGGAGGAGCTCAGGGGCTCTTCCTGGCTCTGTGCTCAGGAGTGATCCTGGCAGAGCTGGGAATGGAACATACAAGGCAAGTGGCTTATCCCCTGGTACTATCTCCACAGTCCTTTCTGCACTCTTACCTCCTGAATAAGTCTAGTAAAATATCCACCAAGTATCAGCATTACCCAGGGAGGGCATGAAGCTAAATGTATAGGAAGATGAAGAGAGAATTCCTGACCTACTAAAGGACTAAAAGGAAAACACAAATACAAGCTAAAAAAATCACCTTAAATAATGCCAATGCTACTAAGAATTTATAAAAACAAGACTAGAGAAATCAATTCATCAGGAAGGCAGCAATCTTAAGGTGAGTTTTGGCATACAAGTAAGATTTCAACATTTGAAAGTTTCATGATGTTTTCTGATTTTTCTTTCAGATTATGTGTTTACCACATGGTAGAATCAGATCACTGAAAAGAGACAGAACCAGTTTATGTCCTAAGAAGAGCAGAGGGAAATTTACTTAAGATGACTATTATGGCATAAGACTAACAATATCTAATGTATAAAGGATCAAAGTGGCCGAGTCACATTTAGCAGGGCACAGAGAAGACTTTCACCAAGTGACAGAACTTAGGAAATCAAGGGAAGCTTCTTAGAGAAAAGCCAGAGTGTGGTGATGACATTAGAATGAAAAGACCTAAAGGCACAGAAGCTCCAGAAATCTCAGGAATCACTTCATATCTATTTCAACCTACATTTCACAGAACTGCAGGAGCAGTGATGAGAGGAAAGAAAAAGGAAGCTGAAAGAGTGAAATGAGCTGCAAGAAGAGAAAAAAGGAAGCTAGAGCATCAAGGAAAAAGGGCAAGGGTAAGGGCAAGGTGGACATAGAAGACCAGGAAAGAGAGAGTGGAACAAGAGGGTAGGTGAGGCAAAGAACATGTCAGGAGTCAAAAGCACAGAAAGAACAATGGGGAGGTGAGATTAGGAGGAAAAGGGAGAGTTGAGGGGAAAAGCATGAGGAAGGAGTATCATTGATATTCTGCTCCTGCAAAAGTGTAAGCATCCGACACTGGACAGGCATTATCTGACAGGACAGCCAGGATGTTTGGAAGGAGCTGGTGCAGGTAGCAAGAGACTTTCAAGAGGATGGTCAGATAAGTCAGAGCTATTAACCCCACCATTTTCTTTAATTCTACAGAATAAAGCCAAAAAAGGATGAAGTTTGCCCAAAGGCCCTTGAACTTTGGAATGAATGACATCGAGTGTATAATCAGAGGGGGACCTTCAGAAAGGGAAAAAGGGACTCCAAGAATTTCCTTTTCCCCACTATGACTGCTGGTGAAATGTTTTGTGATTCAGTTAAGACTATTCAGAGATGCCAAGAGTACTAACAAACTCAGCTTAAGAGAACTGCCATTCTCCTGAGGAACTGTTAGTCACCTTAGGGGACTTATCTATACCTCTCATTTTTGTAAAGTAATTGGTAAAAAGCACTTTTAGAGGTCAGTGATATATATATAGGGGTTAAGGTGCTTGCCTTGCATGTGGGCGACCATCATTCCATCTTCAGCACCACATATGGCTCCTGAGCACTACCAGGCGTAAGCCCTGAGCATCACTAAGTGTAGCTCTAAAACAAACAGCAACAACAAAAAAGGCACTCATGACCTATTTTCAGTGTGTCACAAGTAACACTAAAAGTTAGTCAATCTATACCATAAAATTTTTTAAGGCAATTCTTGGTTAATTCATAACTGTGGCTTGGACAACTAATAACTTAGTTCATTAATTCATATTTGATTGCATCAGTTTCTAGTAAATCATTACTAAATTTTTTTTTTTTTTTGTTTTTTTTTGGGTCACACCCGGCAGCGCTCAGGGATTACTCCTGGCTCCATGCTCAGAAATTGCTCCTGGCAGGCACGGGGGACCATATGGGGCACCAGGATTCGAACCAATGACCTTTTGCATGAAAGGCAAACGCCTTACCTCCATGCTATCTCCTGGGCCCCAGTTTACTAAATTTTTTAAAGGTAACTTGGAAAGAAATTTAGATATTCAATGTGGAGGAAGGGCCTTGTTCTTCTGAGTAATGCTAGCTTCTGAGGTATTCTCTAACAATTCAGTTCACTTGGAGAATGTGGCCTTCATCTTCTAAATCGTGTATTTCTGACCCTGCAGATGGGAAGGTTAGGAAGAAAAAGTAGGAGGACAGGGAGGTGACAGGTAATGGGGAGCCTGAGGGTCTAGTCCAACCCTATGTGCCTCTCTCCATCTTTATTCCACACATCACTCTGGGTGCACAGGTTTCCCTCTCTATTTCTGGAAACTGGACAGTTTGCCTTCTAATGTTTGGACATCCAGCAAAATATGTCTGGCATGTACTAATACTTAATATATGCTTTTTTGGGGGGGGGGCACACCCGGTGACACTCAGGGGTTATTCCTGGCTATTCGCTCAGAAGTTGCTCCTGGCAGGCACGGGGGACCATATGGGGAACCGGGGGATTGAACCGCGGTCCATCCTAGGTTAGCGCAGGCAAGGCAGGCACCTTACCTCCAACGCCACTGCCCGGCCCCCTAATATATGTTTTTTGAAATTATTATGCAAATGATTTAATCAAAAGACCAATGTTCAAATTTTCTATGATAGTTAATGGCAGAATGAAGATTAGTCCTAACCAATGACCTTTATTTTTATCTAGGTGAACAGATATGTTTTTTTATCTTCCTATATTTATTTGCTGTTTGTTTCTGGGTGACACTTGGCAGAAACACTTGACTCAGACCAATGTGATGCTGGGGATTGAGGCTGGGTTGTTCTGTTATGCAAGTGTCCTCCCCGCAGTGCTATCTCTCTGACCACAGTGTTTGTTTCTTTTTGAGGAGATAAAGGTGGACACATGCAGAGAATATTCAGGGAATATTCTCTGTGCTTGAGGAGTCTTCCTAGCAATGATTGGGGATCCATGTGATGCTGGGAATCGAAATAAGTTTATACTTAGTAATCCAGATTCTCTCCAGCCCTGAGATTTAGATTTTTTGGAGAAAATACTGCTGCTCCACCTTTGCTACAAGATTATGATGATCTGGGGCCAGAGAGGTGTTTGCCTTGCATCAGAAGGTCATTGGTTCGAATCCTGGTACCCCATACGGTCACCTGAGCCTGCCAGGAGCAATTTCTGAGGGTAGAGCCAGGAGTAATACCCTGGGTGTGACCCAAAACCCAAAAAAAAAAAAAAAAGATCTAACCTTCAGACGTGCAGGGAAAGTAAAAATGTCTCTCTGTGAACAATGCAGAAGGGCTCAGGGAGGACAGTATGGTCAGATAGCAGGGAAGTCCCAAGTAATGAAATTGAACTGAATCCGAAAGCTCTGAGAGCCTGGGCCTTCGAAGACTCTTTCCTCTTCATTCTCCAATAGACCAGCCAATGATTGAGTATTGTTGCCTCTTACAGATAAGCAGCCCAGACCAGAGAATGGTGAGCTTCACCCAGCTTCCCAGAGATCCTGAGCAAAAGCAGTCTGGCCCTGATGGACTGGGTCCCAGAGCAGCCAACTTTCTCCCCTTTTTGGTATCTGACAATCCTCATATGTTTCAAGACCCCAGACTTCTGGGTAGGAGCCCAGAGATGCAGTCCTCAAGGGCAGCAACGGTTTTACTCTGCATACAAAATGGCACCAGAGATAGGGAGAGTAGACCAGGTTTGGGGGTGGTTGGTGTGAGCTCAGAAAGAACCATCTTTACCTTAAGCAGCTGGTAGGGAAGAAGGATTTCATGACAGATGACAAAGACAAAACACCTCTCCTGAAGGTTGAGGGCACAGAACAGCCCCCAGAATTACTCTAGAAAAGCAGCACTGTTTCAGGGTTATAGAAAAGAAAGGTGACACATCTTAGAAAAGACAAGCTCCTATGATGTGGGTACAGATGTGGTGGCTACAGATCCCGACATGCAGAAGAACCACAAGGGCACTTCAGTCAAGTCTTCTGTGAGCCTGACACAGGAGAGAGACAGCACGGGTGGTGGCCTCGCCTTAATGTCCATACCCACGATGACACTCTGCAAGTGACCTGAAGACATCATGGGATTCATCTGAGAAAATATATTCATCTGGGAAAATATCTCCTTGAGAGTTGGTCCATGAGTGATTTTACAATGTGTGTTTTAAGGTGATTGAATGCAAACTGAGGGTTAGCATTTGAACAGATAAAGATTCTAGAAAGACTGAGATGGGATGGATGTGTTAATGAGGAATAATGGAAAAAAATCTGCTTTACTGAAAATATACTGAGCTGGTGCTTGGAAGATGGGTGGCTGGGCTCTATCTGTAGTACCACGTGGGTCCCCCATCACTAAACTGCTGGGAGTGACCCTTGAGCACTGCACCAGGAGTAGCACCCAAGCACTCCTAGGTGTGGACTCCAAACAAAAACAAACAAAAAGAGACATTGCAGGCAAAGTCAGGCTGTAGCACAAATAACTTTGGTCTATGAATATTAATCAACTATTCAAATACTTAAAAATGACCACAATGATCAGGAGAACAATTATCATAGGACAGGCTGAAATGTTTAATCATTCTTACATTGTCAAGTCAGTCAACAATAGTTATTAAGCAAACCAAAGCCTCTTCCTAATCATGACTTTAAAGTTTGTTCCTATTGTCTTTTGGGTACTTTCTTTTCTTTGCTCCTGGACAGATAAGTCAGTAAAGAACCAGTCAGAGCTATGAAAACAACTTGATTTGAACTCACTTCTATCAATTGCATGGACCTTCCTAGGACTGATATATATACTGATCACCAGGGTTTTTGCTTTGTTTTGTTTTTAAAAAGGTCCACACAAGCCATCAATTCATGAAATAAAATTACCTGAACAGTCATTCTGGGCTCACATTGTTGGTTTTGATTAAGAAGGGCTGTACATGTTAATGAACCTTAATAGTAATCACAGACCATTCACCAGGATAAGGCATCAGCATTTACTGTCAAGAACAGTGGTTTCCTACACCATTGCCTATACCGCCCTACTAGGCATGAGTCAGAAAGGCAGGACCCAAGAAAGACACATCAACCCTAAGGCAGCTAATGAATCCAACCTCTTAGACCAACATATCATCCCACAAGTGAACTCAGTGGCAGTGAGTATCAATTGGCATGATTTACAAACAGTTTACAGGCAGGTATGAGGCAATCCATAATGCTTTTCTGAATGAAGAAACCAATAAGTCTCAGAAACTCATCACTGCCTGAACCCATTCTGACTCTGCTTCTTTGTTTCTGATGAGCTTGTGGCCACATTGCTAATTTTCAGTAATTTCCAGGGGAGCCCCTCATATGCTGAGCTCTCCTACAATGGCAAAGAAATTCAAAAGATTGTAGCAAAATATGTTCTTTGTGAGTTGGATAGACATTATAGCAGGTAAGGAGCTTGCCTTGAATATAGCTGAACAGGGTTTGATCCCTAGCAGTGCACAGAGTCCCCCGTTAGAGTTTATTAGGGAAGACAACAAAATCCAAAAATAATAAGAAGTAAGTCTATTATGGAACAGATTATTATGCCTGGTTCCCATTTTTCCTCTACAAACTTTAAATTCTGATCAGAGCTGCTATGAGTGGGTCTGACCCTGGACCCTCTTTACGAATCTTCACAAGCCTCTTATTAGAGCACTGGGAAGGCGTCCTATCTGATACTCGGCCAAACACTGTCCTCATGGACAAAAAACACTCAGGTTATTAGCCTGATGAGCATCACTCAGTGAGATGCTTCACAATTTCACTGATGATCAGCTCGTGAGGCTGAATTGTTGCCTTGCCCATGGCTTTTAGATTTATATAATTAGCCCAAATGAGCTTGATGTTTAAAACACAATGCCAGCCTACTCATTTATTTTTGGAAGAACACTTTGGTGAATACAATGAGTGGGCTGATTTGGAATTGCCAACTTAAACTGTCAAAGTTTTCCTATAAAATTACTATATTTTAAAAAAAATTCAAGTTCTAGGAAGCCAAATACCATTAAAAATAATAAAAGCCTGGGATGAAATAATGAGGTAGCATATTATTTTCATCTTTAGCTTACTATGATATCCAACTAAGTTCTTGTATAAACTACTTAACATGGCTCCTAGGCATTTGTGCTGTATATATCATTCACGCACAGTAACTCTAAAAAAAGCAGATAATGGTTTTGGTTACACCATCCTACAAAACATACCATATACAAAATGATATGGACTATCACATTAATGTCAGACAGAATGTGAGCAAGCACTAACTCTATCCTCAAGAGTAGCTTGGGGTGGGGGTGGGGGTAAAAATACCTTGAGGAAGAGCTTGGACTTTTTTTTCTAAAGCATTTCAGCTTTCTTATGTGAAATAACTGATCTGCAAAAACGTGTTTAATTACCTACTTTTTTTTTTATAAAGAAACAGAAGCCAAAAATTATTTTCATAAAATGAAACTGCCCCAAAATAGCATAAAGTCTGAAATTAAAATCTAGCTCCTCGGGCTATTTCTTGTTCCACTAAAGCCAGGAATATGCATTGCAGAATTATCCATTCCTTAGTTTCAATAATTTTGAGCAAATCCAAACTTCTCTGTAGCACAGTGGCTTTCTTTTTATTTTTGCTTTTAGGACTATGACTGATTAATTATAGTTTAGGTGGTTACAACAGTATCAACGTGGATGGTATCAATACATAAACAAAGGCCGCTGTAATCCCTGCCTCATAAACATATAGCTGTACACGGGTCATTTATTAATTATGTAAATACCACAAAGCCTAAGTATATAAAACAAGTTGAAGGGCTGGAGTGATAGTACAAGAGGTAGAATGTTTGCCTTGCCTATGGCTGACCCAGATTAATTCCTAGAATCCCGTATATCTCTCTGAGCCCACCAGAAGTGATCCCTGAGTATCACTGTATGTGAGCCCCAAACAAAACATAGATGGCTAGAAATGTGGCTCCCCAGAGTTTATTTCTGTGAACCAGCTTCAGCCCAAGTTACTGAACATGGCTAAAGTCAGGGCACTGCCCACAAGAAGCTGCTACTCAAATCAAGAAGTGGGTGCCACCACCACCAAAATCAGCTTGACCTCAACCCTATATTCAGTGACCAGTTCCTGAGTCTCTTAGCTAGCTGCTCTGGCTCACCTAGAAGCTAGGATATGAATTCTGTTCCACTGCTTCTCTCTTTCATCTCTTATTTACTCTGCTTCTTTTCCTCCTATTCTATCCCTCAATCTCAACCATCCACAGCTTAAAATTGCATCAGGCACAAGGACTCAACCTGAATGGTGCAGGGTTAGGTGCAGGAATGTGGGTGACTGGGGAAGCAGGACTTTCAGCACTGCTTACAACAGAACAGGCAACTCTAGTTAATGTTTAGACTGTCTACTTATGATGCTGGGCAAAATACATCAAGATTTTCGGTGCTAATGGACTATATGAGAAAAAGAAAAGACCTGTTGGCTTAAAATATGTTCCCGTGTGATCTGGATAGTTAGTATAGCAGGTAAGGTGCTTGCCTTGCATAGAGTTGACCTAAGTTTAATCCCAGGCACTGCAGAGGCTCCTGAGAATTGCCAGTGATGATTCTAGAGCACAGAACCAGGAGTAAGTAAGCTCTGAGCGCAGTTGCACTTGATCTTCTTCAACAAATTAAAAAATAAAACAAAACAAAACAAAGCAAAATATATCCCTTTCTTTAACCAAGTGAATGTACAGAGAGTGCAGTGCACTTCATATATGAGGAAAAATGGATAAGAAATCAGGTAAATGAAATATATGGTTCTTCCAAAAATTCTGGTTTGCACAAGCCAGCTCCACAAACCAGCTCCAGAAAGGCATTTTTGAGAGTACACTGGAGAAGTAAACATGAATGGGACAAGCCGACATAATAGCTGCTAATCTCCTTGTATCACTATCACAGTAATATGCCACAGTCAAACATGAACATTTCTTGGAGAAATGTGGGCTGAAATATTTGAAATAAAAAGTCATGTACAGAAAAATAAATAGCAAGGTTAAAAAAGTCAGTCTCAGTGATATTTATGCATTCTTGGCTTTTTTTTCTGTCATTTGATCTGTTTTATAAAAAATAATTTTTGATATAGGGACACTCCCCGCTTCTGGCCACTTATTGACCCTTATGCTCCTTAAACTTCCTTCAGTTATATTAAGTATAACTCTATACAGGTTGTTAGTGTTGTATTGCAGTTATATAACTCAATGACTACTTAAAAATAAAATCAAATGACTCACTAACCACCATAAGGAAAAGAGATGGTTTACAAATTACATAGTGTTACCACATGACACGTTTCTCCCCATGCTCTGACATTTTTCTATTACACAGATAAACTTAATGGCAAATACAGACTTAGGGATACTCAAAATCCTTTGGATGATGGGGGGGGGAATGGGAGTGTCCCCACAAACACTACCTTCTGACACTATATGAGCCTCTCCTTGAATTCTGGGCAAGACCTGAAAACCTCACACCAGCAACAGAATTAAGGAAGCAAAGTCCAGTCTCCTCCTCCTGTGGTGTGGCTGGTTCTCGCTCTCATAGGCCAGTCTGTGAGCAGTTGAGTAGACCCAGAGGACCTCCTAACAGTGAATGTGAAAACTAGGCCTCCTGTTCAAGAACCTACCACCAAAGAGCAGAAACTGGATAATACCTGTAAGTGGGCTTAGTGATTAAGCCTATCTAAACAAGCCTGGGGACAGTTGTAGCCCATGATAGACCAGACAGCCACCAACAAATGTTATGGAGTGGCTGGCTGAAGTAATGGTGGGCATCTCATCGCTTGCCCCTGGAGGCTTGAAGAATGAGGTCTGGGTTGACAATGCTGATTCTTGGGAGACTTCTCTCCTTCACCTGCATATGAGTCCTTTCTTGCACCTTGACTATCTACACACCAAACCTTTTCTTCAAATAAGGCCTTCAGTTCTCCTGGATAAGGATCAACCCTTGAAATATTCTCTTAGTGATATGGCCTCTTTTTTATTATTTTTTTCCATACCTAGCAGGCTTGAGGGACTGTATGTAGTACCAGGGATTGAACCATCCGTGTCTTCTTGCTTTGGTCCCTTGATAGCCTCTTTAAAAGGTTGTTGCTGCTGCTGTAGTTTTCCTCATCTGATGGCTTTGTGAATAGTGTTTGGCTTTGTCAGATGATGCTGCACTAGAGTGAGCTTTTAGTAAGGATTATTGGTTAGACATGGAGTGGTTATTTAGCAACAATAACCATCAGTAGACTCCAATATAACAACCAAAAGGGAGCCTTCCATTGCATATTCCTTCCAATGAGATGTGCATGTGTGAGTCACCAACAATACAATTAAAGAAAGTGGTCTTAGGAACTTTGGAGGAAAAAGGCAGGTACCCTGGTGATGGGTGTGATGCTGGAATGAAGTACATATCAAACCATCATAACCACCATTACAAACCATAGCCATGATCAATAAAGATAAAAAATTAGAGTAACCACCATGATTGACTTTTATTATGTTTTATTATATAAATATGACAAATTCAGGCTCTGAATTTATAACAAATTGAATAGATAACAAATTGGCTGAATGCATAACAAATTGACTGCATATTTTCCTGGTTTAGAATGCATCTATCTGAAGTGGTCAATGTTCTTTGTAAGTAAATAATTGCTTAAGAATCATTAGGCAAAAACCTGAAATGTATTTATCTCATAAACTCCAAGTCTAGATTTTAAATACCTAATGTTAAAAACACTTTGTGAGGTGGGTGGATAAACTTAGAAAGCAAATATCTCCATATAAAAACACAAACATGTTCAGTCACCCTCTATCCAACCTTTAATACACTGCAAGGCAATTCATTCCCAATTGACAGCCACGGAATGGGTTTATCATATAATATCAAAAATTTTAAGAGTTTGTTAAAACATCAGATTCAGTTCTTGACTGTGTCCAGTTACAATTGTCAAAGGTCTTTGGACTTCTAAAGAGCTATTTGGCAGACATTCTGCAATAGAAATTGTAGTAATTCAGATATGACAGGTTAAAGTCTATAGCAAAATAGGGATTTGATAGATAACCTTTTATAATGTACTTTACTGACTTTGATACCCCCCCCCACTCCCCTTTACTGACTTGGTTAAAAACAAACAAGTCACTGTGTACTGCTTACTAGATACTGGCTCTATAGCCAGGATAAGGGATGGTGGGATGGTGCTAAGTAAGACTTGTAGTGAACTAAAATATATGTATTGATTTTGAGTTCTTCAAGAATGTTTAATATAAAACAAGGTCAATAGTTAACTTCATGGCTAGAAAGCTTTTCAGAACAAAACCAACTGAACCCACAGCAAGGATATCCCCCTTTTCTGGTCTTTTCTTTCCAATGTAAATAATAATGAGTAACATGCTGTCCAAAAATTACAATCTATATGGATAACATCAGAATGTAAACATAGGGAAGAACAAGCTGGTTTTAAACACTTCAATTCAAAAAACAGAAAAGCTATACAAAAGTCTGAACTTCAATTTGGAAGGTGTAATTCCTCATGTGGGAACACACAGGGAAATCATTTAGAGATGGGTCAAAAACCACATCAGAACTCACCGGGGCAGGTGGAAAAACTCAATGGGAGGGGAGAAGGCATAGCAGCTTATTATGCTGGGAACATTCTGGAAACCAACACTGACTGCTTGGGATTCCTTGTTTCTGCTCCCTCGTCTTGCTGTCCCACTTCTCCTTTACATACTGGAAATGCCTTAACATCAGGAAACAATCATTTACATTCAGGCATTTCACACAACCATTATTGTTGTGAGTGAAAGAAAATGTGTCTGTGTGACAGGGTCTACAGGAAATCATTTAGAGACTGGTTTGAGCTTTGTATGTTTTAGAGATGTGGGGAGAAAGAGTCACATATGCATGAGAGTATCCCACCTCTAAAGGAACAGTCTGTAGCCTGGTTTGGTCATCTGGTTTTTAGGATGTATTTTAAAGAAACTTGAGTGGCAAAACTTTTCCATCAACACATGTACCCACACTTGAACACCCCCCCACACACACACTTCTTCACTTGTTGCCTTCACTTGTTTTTTGTCTGAAAGCAAAATCTTTTCCATGAGAAAGTCCACCCTCTTCCACAGTAATCCAGCAAGGCTGTCACTGGGCTTGGTTCCCCCCACTCTTCTCTGCACTGCACCTTTTTCTCTAGCACATGGGAATTGGTCTCTTCTGTGTATTCATCTGGCTAGTGCACACACTCCTCAAAATCAACCAGTGGAAGAGCTGGTGGGTGTTTATAGACCTTGGTCCAACCCTACCAGCAATAGCAAACCTATGGCATGCAAAGGCCTTGCAGCTTGTAAACAGGAAGGTCCGCAATTAAGATATGCGGCTCGCAGCAGGAGGCAAGTGTGCTGGTGTCTGCTTTGCAGCTCAGCTGGCAACAGGGCTGGACTGGCCATTGGGAGGACAAGGCATTGTGTGGCAGTTTGGGCACTTGGGCTCAAAAAGGTTAGCTATCACTGCCCTAGACAATGAGCCCCTCCTCTGTAAAATGGGTACCTAAACCTGAGTTGCAATTATAAGGATTAACTGAGGGAACTACTTAAAACAGTTACTAGGGATGTGGTCACACA
>PVKC010021483.1:0-20490 GCA_004027635.1 Crocidura indochinensis | reverse complement strand
TTTTTAGGGTATGATAGATATACCAAATCTGAAAATATTTATAGGACTACAATTCAGAGTAGCAAAAACTATTATCTATTATATCTAAGAAAACAAGTTTTTAATGCCTTTTCCCACAACAGTCCTGTCATATCCTCTATAGATTAGGCCATGCAAGGTAGATGTCGTACTGCTTGCACCACCACTCTGGCCCCCAATCCTACAATCTTATAATTAAAATTATGGAAGGTTATGATGGAATTTATAGTGTATACATAGAGTCTGAGTCACTGGAAGGAGCATTTGATATCTGTTAGCAGTCTTACAGTGTTATTTTTTATTTTTGTTTTGACCAAAGATTTGATTACAAATCTTTCACAGTAATTTTTTAGGTACATAGTGACATTGAATCAGGGCACTCCCACCACCACTCCCCTACCCCTGTTCCCAGCATGCATTCTGCATCCTCCTCCTTTACCATCCGGGTTGCTAGTATAAGTGGTTCCCTCTGTGTCTAGCATGTCTGATCATTTTTTAATTTCTACTTAAGGTTCATACGACTGAATGGTCTTGGCACCCTCCTTATTTCCCCCTCAATTTGTGAGGCGAGATAAGATGGTTCAAATTATATGGTTCTGTTTGAAGAAAATAAAATAAAATAAAATAAAATAAAATAAAATTTGGCAAAAAATCAAACAAGCAAAAAATGGGTGTAGTCCTTCTAGAGGCTATAAATATCAGTTTAAGAGTAGAGAATCTTAACAATACTAAAAAATTTTTTTAAATTGAACAAAAAACTTGAAAAGCACCACAATAATAAAGATACCAACCACAAAATAACCACAGTCCTGAAATAAAAAAAAAACAACAAAACAAAGCACACAAACAAAAAAGAAAACCCATTGGGAAAAAAAAATCAAGCAACAAACAACAAAAAAACCAAAAAAAAAAAACCCCCAAAAAAGTTAATTTGTACTTCTCTGTCTATTTTTTTTCTTGCATAGGCACTGTAAATATTGGGGGAAATTAGAAAGGGAATTCTTTTGACCTAAGAAGTATACTGTCATGGGAATAACTAGCAGAGGTCCTCAAACTTTATAAACAGGGAGTCAGTTCACTGTCCCTCAGTTCGTTGGAGGCCGGACTATAGTAAAAACAAAAACTACGAACAAATTCCTATGCACACTGCATATATCTTATTTGAAGAAACAAAATGGGAACAAATACAGTATGTGGCCCGCGGGCCGTAGTTTGAGGACCACTGTAGGATTCATACATATTATTTTACTCTCCTCTTGGTCCTTTGGTGGTGTCTGGAAATTTTCTACTCCATTGTGGATGATAAAATACTGCCTCCATAGCTAGAAATCTTGGTATTTGCACAGGTCAAAGGATGGAGCCTAGGATGGAGTTTTTCTTTACAGTTCTAGGAGTTATATTTTATAATTGTTGTTTTAATCAGTCTCTGTAATTGGTGGTCTTGGTTTTTCCCCCGATCCTAGAATGAAGCATAGGATAGAGTTTTTACTTATGTTTCCAGAAGATCTGCTCAGTTGCAGCTGTCAGATTCAAACCTCTGGAGTTAGAGATAATGATTGTTGTATAGATCATAAGCCAAGACCTAGACTAGGATCTTTTTTTTTAATGGTCATAGGATAAGTTCTGCCCAGTCATGGTTATCACAGTCAGTCTTCCGTAGATATTGAAGTTGTCTTTTGTACAAATCAAAGAATGACATGTCCTCTGAATTCATCTTATCATTAGGAGGTGAGGTAAGACAACCCGTTCTTGGTTAAAGTTGTTGCCATTTCTACACTGTGAGGATGTCATATCAAAACTGGCACATGTTGGTGTCAGAGCAGTGTATAGAATGTTCCAGAAAGAGTTTGGTTCCTGGAGCTGTTGTGGAGAACTGTGTCACTTCTATGTCTGAGATTTAGGGTTCTGGGTTGGACAGTCACTGTCTAATCACATGGAGTCTAGATTAGAACCAGCTTTTTATTCATAGTAATAGACCTGGCGACCAACATCCTGAATAGAGCATTAGCATTCCTAAAAAGATGGTAGCGCTAGCCAGGAGCATAGAAGCAATGATCAAGAATACTTATACCTATCAGTACAACTTGGCCCCTTCTAAATACATCTAATGCCACACCACCATACATAGGGAAGACATTCTACTGACCTCCAAATTATTATCTCTTAACAAATCCCTAGTGCCTGCAGTGCTCCCATGCTAGTAACAATCAGACTTTTCCTTGTCAGCACACTAGTCTGTACTCTGTCGTGTCACCATACAGTACTAATACTTTTTTTTTTTTTGGTTTTTGGGTCACACCCAGCAGTGCTCAGGGGTTACTCCTGGCTCCATGCTCAGAAATTGCTCCTGGCAGGCACGGGGGACCATATGGGGCACCGGGATTCGAACCGATGACCTTTTGCATGAAAGGCAAACGCCTTACCTCCATGGTTATCTCACGGGCCCCGACTTTAACAGAATTCTTCACATACTACCTACTAGTTTTACACCTCCAATCACTCCATACCTGTACACATGGGATACTATGCAGCTATAGGAAAAGGTTAAAATATGAGGATCAAATAGACAATACAGTGAGTAGTGCACTTGCCTTGAATGAAGATCATGATTTAATTCCTAGCACGACAGGATTCACACCCTGAGTCCCACCAGTATAGTCCTCTGTGTACAAAACAAGAAGTAAGCCTTGGGTACTGCTGAATGTGGCCAAAAAATCCAACCTCAATATGGGAGTCAAGTCATTAATGATAAATGCAAAAAAAGAATCAAGTACTACTTCTAACTTTTAAATACAAACTATATTTCAGAATAACTACATGATTGATAAATACAGAGACCTCTGATTAAGTCAACTAATTAGGAGAACAATAGAATTATTAAATCATCATTTAAATATAATCAAGTAATCAAGTACAACCATCATGTTTTCTAACTGCACATGAAAAAGCAAAACATATATAGTGTATCACCAACTATATGTACTTATTAATAAAGTCTTGCAGTGGCACAAGCAGTAAGGCATCTGCCTTGCGCACACTAGCCTAGGACGGGCCACAGTTTGATCTGCTGGTCCCCAAGCCAGGAGGGATTTTGAGCACATATCCAGGAGTAACCCCTGAATGTCACCAGGTGTGGCTGAAAAACAAACAAAATCCCAAAAAATTAAACCAGAACGGTATGTAACTACTAGATTTTATTAAGAATTTATGGAAAATAAAAATCTAGGTGTTTAAAATTATTCTGAGAGGCTGTCCTCTCTCACCACTTCTATTCAACATAGCAGTGGAAGTACTTTCTATAGCGATTAGGCAAGAAAAAAATATCAAGGGAATCCAGATAGAAAAAGAAGAAGTCAAGCTCTCATTGTTTGCAGATGACATGATACTCTACTTAGAAAACTCTAAAGACTACCAAAAAGCTTTTAGAAACAATAGATTTGTATAGCAATGTGACAGGATACAAAATTAACAAAAGTCAATGGCCTTTTTATACACCAATAATAATAGGGAAGAAATGGACATTAAGAAAACAACCCGGGGCTGGTGAGGTAGTGCTAGAGGTAAGGTGTCTGCCTTGCAAGTGCTAACCAAAGAAGGACCATGGCTTGATCACTGGTCTCCCATATGATCCCTCCAAGCCAGGGGCAATTTCTGAGCGCTTAGCCAGGAGTAACCCCTGCACATCAAACAGGGGTGGCCCCCCAAAAAACAAAACAAAACAAAAAGTTAAAAAAAAACCACAACCCTGTTCACATTAGTGCCATACAAGCTCAAATATCTTGGAGTCAATTTGACTAAAGACCTGAAGGACCTATATAAAGAAATATATATAAAATCTGTTCCAAGAAATGAGGAGACCTGGAAATGCAAACAAATATCCTGCTCATGGATTGGCAGGATTAACATCATTAAAATGGCAATACTCCCCAAAGCATTGTACAGATTTAATGCAATCCCTCTAAAGATACCTATAACATTCTTTAAAGAAGTGGCTCAAACACTTTTGAAATTCATTTGAAACAATGAACACTCTCAAATAGCTAAGGCACTCCTTGGAAAAAGAAATAGGAAAGAAATTACTTTCCCCAGCTTTAAGCTCTTTTACAAAGCAATAGCTATCAAAACAGCATGGTATTGGAATAAAAACAGACCCTCAGATCAGTGGAATAGGCCTGAGTACTCAGTATATGTTCCCCCAGACATACAATCACCTAATTTTTGATAAAGGAGCAAGAAATTCTAAATGGAGCAAGGAAAATCTCTTCAACAAGTAATGTTGGCACAACTGGTTAGTTACTTTCAAAAAAGTGAACCCAGATCCCCAGCTAACACCATGTACAAAGGTGATCCAAATATTAAAGATCTTTATATCAGACCTGAAACCATAACGTATATAGAAAAACATGTAGGTAAAATACCCCATGACATAGAAACCAAAGGCACCGTTAAGAAGGAAACAACACTATCCAAACAAGTGGAAGCAGAGATAGACAGATGGAAATATATTAAGCTGAGAAGCTTCTGCACATCAAAGGAAATAGTGCCCAGAATACAAGAGCCAACCACTGAGTTGGAGAAATTATTAACCCAATACCCATCAGATAAGGACTAATATCCAAAATATACAAGGCACTGACAGAACTGTACTAGAAAAAAATCCCCAATTTTTGATAAGAAAAGTTGGACACTTTGTCAAAGAAGAAATACAGATGGACAAAAGGCACATGAAAAAATGCTCCATATCACTAATCATCAGGGAGATGCAAATCAAAACAACTATGAGGTACCATCTCACTCCACTGAGCTTGATACACATCACAAAGAACAGCAATTAGCAGTGCTGGGGGTAGGGGGGGATGTGGAGAAAATTCCTTTCGAATGACCCCAATATTTACTGTGCATCTGCAGGAGGTAAAAAACATAATAACAAAACAGTCTCTTTTTTCTTTTTATTATCATCATTTACGTATCTATCTTTTATTGATCTTATTATTGTGGATTGACTATTGAACTATTGAAGTGGATGTCTCCATATATATGTATATCTATTCTCTTCTTTTCATTTCTTATGTTTACTACCACATTTCTATCTCAATACCATGGCCTATATATGGTTTTTTTTTTTTGGAATGCTCACTGGATATTTCACTTATGTACAGTTATTCTATACCACCTTCATTTTCCCCTCCGTCTCTCAAACCAATAATGAAAGCCTCTGGAAGGACTCCACCCATTCCCGAAGTATAGGACCCCTCTCTCTTTTTTATTTTACTTATTTTTATTTATCAGTTTTTTCTTTATCTTCTATTTTTTTTCTTTCTCAAACAAATCCACATAACTTGTACTGACTAGTCCTGCTTCCCAATCAGGGGGGTAAAGGGGGATAACGAAGACCACCAAGTAGCAAGCTAGATGCAGAGGGGACCATTTGCTTTAGCAACCCCGGGGGGGGGGTAGGGGAGATGATATAGAAAGTAGGATGGGAACCGAGGCGGACGGAGGACTTTTTGGTGATGGGAGTTTCCCTGATTTTATGTTAATTTGTACCTAAAATATGATTGCCAACGATATGTAACCCAATATGTTTATTTATTTATTTTTTTTTTGGTTTTTCTTTGGTTTTTTTGTTTGTTTGTTTGTTTTGCTTTTTTGTTTTTGGGCCACACCCAGTGACGCTCAGGGGTTACTCCTGGCTATGCGCTCAGAAGTCGCTCCTGGCACTGGGGATCGAACCGCGGTCCATCCAAGGCTAGCGCGGTAAGGCAGGCGCCTTAATCCAGCGCCACTGCCCGGTCCCGACCTAATATGTTTAAAATAAAAATTATATTATTAAAAAAAAAAGGAACACATTACTGCTGGTGGGAATGCCTTCTAGTCCAATCTTTATGGAAAGCGATATGGAGATTCCTCCAAAAGCTGGAAACTGAGCTCCCATACAATTCAACTATACCACTTCTAGGAATATACCCTAGAAACACAAAAATACAATACAAAATCCCTTTCTCATACCTATATTTATTTCCACGCTATTTACAATAGCTAGACTCTGGAAATAACCAAGATGTCCTTCAACAGATGAATGGCTAAAGAAACTGTGGTACATATACACAATAGAATATTATGCAGCAGTCAGGAGAGATGAAGTCATGAAACTTTCCTATACATGGATGTACATGGAATCTATTATGCTGAGTGAAATAAGTCAGAGGAAGAGAGCTAAATGCAGAATAGTCTCAGTCATCTATGGGTTTTTATAAAAATAAAAGACATTTTTGTAATAATTCTCAGAGACAGATAGAGGAGGGCTGAAACTTCCAGCTCATGACATGAAGCTCACCACTAAAGTGGTGAGTGCAGTTAGAGAAATAACTACACAAAGAACTATCATAACAATGTGAATGAATGATGGAAGTAGAAAGGCTGTGTATAGTACAAGTTGGTTGGGGTGGGAGGAGGGAGATTTGGAACATTGGTGATGAGAATGTTGCATTGGTGAAGGGGGGGTTGCTCTTTACATGACTGAAACCCAACTTCAATCATATTTGTAATTAAGCTACTTAAATAATATTTAATAAAAAAGATGTAGTGCTCGCTTCGGCAACACATATCCTAAAATTGGAATGATACTGAGAAGATTAGCATGACCCCTGCACAAGGATGACACTCAAATTCGTGAAGTGTTCCATATTATTAAAAAAATATGTAGAACAAGATGTTATAATTAGAACCCTCCATGCCCCTTGAAATAAATCATTCTTCATTGTTAGAATACTGATAACTGGAGAGGTTTCATTAGCTCATCCCTATTCTTCATAATGAGAGGTGGTGCAACATACTGAAAGGTGGAACAATGGGATTGGAATCCAACTGTATGGGCATGCTATTATATTTCTTTGTATAGAAAGAAATGTATATTGAGTTAGTAGAAATCAAATTTTTAAAATACAAAATATTAGCCTGAGAATATAGGTCAAAGGAAAAGCATAATTCAGACCATGAAAAGCTAGAATTCAGACAACCTAATCTTTAGAAATAAAATTGTTATGGAAACATGACTCATAGAACCAGTAGAAGATTTTTGGTACACAAAAAACAAATAAGAAAAAATATATTTTGAAAACGGTAGTTTGACAATTGTAAAAACAAAGGATTCAAGGGAAACAAGAGAGAGTTTATCAAATGAAATAATATGACTATAATGACTTCAGTTCAAAAAGTGAACAACTATATTCAGTCAGGTTAGAAAACCCATAAGAAACTGACAGATTTCTGGAAAAATATCATCTTCCAAGACTGGATAAGAAGGATATAGAAAGTCTAAGCAGGCCAATCACATCTGAAGAAATTGAATCAGTAATTAAGAAACTCCCCGAGAACAAAAGTCCAGGTCTAGATAGTTTTACAGGTGAATTCTATAAAACATTCCAAAAAGAATTACTACCACTAATCCACAGGCTTTTCCAAAACATTGAAAAGGCAGAAATCCTTCCTAATTCCTTTTATGAGGAATCACACTCATTCCCAAAGATGGCAAAGACATTGCCAAGAAAGAAAACTACAGACCAAACTCACTAATGAACATAGATGCAAAAATACTCAACAAAGTCTTAGCAAACGAATCAAGCACTAGATCAAAAAGATTATACACCATGAGAGTATAGTGGGTTTCACCCCTGGGATGCAAGGATGGTTCAACATACACAAATCAATCAACATCATACACCACAGCAATAAGAAGAAAGAAAAAAACACATATAAATCGATGCAGAGAAGGCATTTGACCAAATTCAACACCCATTCATGATGAAAACACTCAGCAAAATAGGGCTGGAAGAAACCTTCCTCAAGATACTTACAGCTATCTATGAAAAGCCCACAGCCAACATTATCCTTAATAGCAAAAAATTGAAAGCATTTCCACTAAGGTCAGGAACTAGACAAGGCTGTCCACTCTTTCCACTTTTATTCAGTATAATTTTAGAAGTCCTAGTAATAACAATCAGACATGAGAAGGGAATCAAAGAAATCCAAATAGGGAAAGAGGAACTCAAACTATGTCTTTTTGAAGATGATATGATGATATACATAGAAAACCCTAAACAGTCCACAGTAAAACTCCTAGCAACAATTAACCAATACAGCCAAGTGGCTGGCTACAAAGACAACACGCAAAAGACAGTAGTGTTCCTCTATACTAATAAAGATGTATAGGAGAAAGATTAAGGAGACAATCCCATTTAAAATAGTATTCAAAAATATCAAGTACCTAGGTATCAATCTTACAAGAGAAGTGAAGGACATATACCATGAAAGCTTCAAAACAGTCCAGAAAGAAATTGAAGAGGACCCAAGGAAATGGAAGCACATCCCATGCTCATGGGTAGGTAGAATCAACATGTAAAAATGACTATCTTAGTAAACTACTCTATAGATGCAATGCAATCCTTATACAAATTCAGACATCATTTTTTAAGAATATAGAATAATTAATTATAAAATTCATCTGGAACCACAAAAGACCCAGGTTAGCCAAATACATACTGAAAAACCAGAACTGGGTGGCATTACTTTACCTAACCTCCAGTTTTACTATAAAGTCACAGTGATCAAAGAAGCATGGTACTGGAACAAAGGCAAAGTCTCAGATCAGTGGGTTAGTACAGAATATTCAGAGATAACCCCCCAAATATACAGTCAACTAATATTTGACAAAAGAGCCAAGAACTTGAAATGGAACAAAGACAGTCTCTTCAACAAATGGTGTTGGAAAAACTAGATAACCACTTATAAGAAATTAAAAATTGATCCATACCTCACACCTTACACAAAAGTCAACTTAAAATGGACTAAAGACCTTGAATTCAGACCCACATCTATAAAGTTTATTGAGGAAAAAACAGGCAGAACACTAAAAGACATGTATATCAAAAAAGTCTTTGATGATAGAATGCCAATAGCAAGAACTTTAGCATCAAATCTAAATAAATGAGACTACATCAAACCAAAATGTTTCTGCATGGCCAAAGAAATTCTACGTAATACTAGAAGACAGTTAATGGAATGGGAAAAATTTTTCACTTAACACATCAGATAAAGGATTGATATCTAGGATATACAAAGCACTCAGAAAGGTGTGCTCCAAAAAATCTTATAAAGTCATAGAAAAATGGGGAATATAAATGAATAGACACTTCTCTGAGAAAGAACGAATGATTGCCAACAGACACATGAAAACATGCTCACCTTCACTCATCATTAGGGAAATCCAAATCATGGTAACAATGAGGTACCACTTGACACCAGTGAGAATGGTGCACATCAAAAATAATGGGAAACAATCTCTATTGGTGGGGATGTGATAAGAAAGGGACCCTAATCCACAGCTGGTAGGAATGCTGCCTGGGTCAACCCACATGGAAAATCATGTGGAGAGTATTCAGTAAATTCAGAATTGAACTTCTATATGACCCAGCAATTGCTTTCCCAGGTATCTATTCCCAAGTTGGAAGGACATTCATCCCAAAGCATGTGTGCACTTCATTATTTATCACAGCACTGAGCACAGTAGCCAAGATTTGGAATCAACCTTGATGTCCAACAACAGATGAGTGGATCATGAAGATGTAGTATTTATACACAATGGAATACTCATAGTAGTTAGAAATGATACATGGACTTTGCAGCAACATGGATGGCTCTACAAAATATTATGTTAAATGAAGTAAGCCAGAAGATGAAGGATTAACACAGAATGATAGAACTTTTCTGAGGTACTTAGAATATACACCATATGTGTTACCCCATCCCCATTCTTCCTGTAATGGAGAAGGAAGCAGTAAGAGATCTCTGAGAGACAAGTTAGAATGCAAGGCTGAATAGGAATCCAGCGTAAATGGTTATTATAGGCCACCCATGTTGGCCAGGGCAAATAAAGCTGATATTTTCTGAAGCCTGTCTGAGGATGAGTTTCTACCCGCCACGATCACCTGAACCCAGATATCTGCCTGTTGGAGATGGTGGAGTCATGTGGTCCTGAGCTGGAGTAGAAAGACCTCCATCACCATCTACCTCCATCCAAGCCCATCCAAAGGGCCTTAATTATTATTTAATTCAACAAATGGCTCCCGAACAGGGACTTCGTGTGTACGGAAGGTTAAAAGGAACATGAAAGGGGCCCAGGAGATAGCATGGAGGTAAAGCGTTTGCCTTTCATGCAAAAAGTCATCGGTTCGAATCCCCGTGCCCCATATGGTCCCCCGTGCCTGCCAGGAGCAATTTCTGAGCATGGAGCCAAGAGTAACCCCTGAGCACTGCCAGATGTGACCCAAAAACAAAAAACAAACAAACAAAACAAAACAAAAAAAAAAGAAAAAGGAACATGAAAGTTCCAGGATAAAATGCTCGATTTTAGGGGCCAGTGAGGTGGCACTAGAGGTAAGGTGTCTGCCTTGAAAGCGCTAGTCAAAGAAGAACCATGGTTCGATCCGATGGTGTCCCATATGGTCCCCAAGTAGCCAGGAGTAACTCCTGAGCATTAAATGGGTGTAGCCCCAAAACCAAACCAAAACAAAACAAAAAAGGTTGATTTTAAATAGCATTAAGAGGTATAGGAACTAGGAAGTTCCAGGCTGGTGCTTGGTAGAAAGCATTAAAATTTTTAATTTACAGATTTATGGTATATTGTGAAGAAATGTTATGTTTTTGAAAAAGACTAATCTATTAATTTTCACTTTAACCTTGATGCAATGGAAATATTACCGGTGGAAACCAGAAAAACAAAGGAAAACTAATGTTCTTTTGTTTTTATTTATAAAGAAAGGGGCAGATGTTACTCCACCCCCATTCTTCCTGTAACATTACTTACAAGAAAGACCCAGGAGTCTTGAGGAGGTTCTAAAAGGTTTGGCCTGAAGGTCAAAGGAGATTTGCATGAATGGAGAATGGAGAAGGAAGCAGGAGGCGATCTCTGAGAGAGAAGTTAGAATGCAGGGCTGAGTAGGATCCAGTGTAAATGGTTATTATAGGCCACACATGTTGGCCAGGGCAAATAAAGCTGATATTTCCTGAAGCCTGTTGGTAGATATTTTCTACCTGCCACGATCACCTGAATCCAAATACCTGCCGACCTTCACGTGGTCCTGAACTGGAGGAGAAAGGCCTCCATTACCATCCACCTCCATCCAAGCCCATCCAAAGGGCCTTAATTATTATTTAATTCAACACATATTTACATGTAATATTTCAGGAACAAATACAACGGTGTTACAGGGGAGAAACTTGAAGCACTATAGTTGTCAACATTTACTGGGGTGTAGTGACCAAAGCAAATGGAAGAGAAAGAACACAGAGCCTCGAATATCCATTGTACCATAAAGAAACCAGAAACAACGGCTTAGAACAAACAGGTATGTAATTAGCCTTTTACTGCAAAAGCCTATAATAATGTCTTAGGGATTTTATACAGGGTTATAGGTGAAGAATGTGATTGGAAGCCAGAGATTCCAGTGGAAGCGTTTCATAACAATGTGCTTTAATGCCTTAATATTACTAGATTTAAAATAGCCTCTCAGCTTCTCTTTCCACAGGGGTTCTTAGATACAAAGGGTGGATACCCTACTTTGACACCTTGGTGCTTAGTTACACTAGATAACATATATATTTTGCATTATGAAAATGTCTTTATAAAACTATCCAATATACTCCTTTTTCTCTGGTTTATGACCTCTATTGTGATCAAAAGCATGTGACTATCCAGACCACTGAAACAGTCAACTGCTAACCACAGACTTATAAGACCTACTCATTGAACACATTGGGGCAAATAAATATTTCCTTTCTCTTTTCTTCTCTCTTCTTATTACTTCTTTTTTCCTTTTCTTTTTCTATCTCTTCTTCTTCGTCATCATCAACTCAATCTATGTCAAATAAAACCCACACTGTTACTTTCTCTCTAGGAAAGGAATTTCAATACATAAGATGCAGAAGATAATACTACACATAGAGTAGCCATCTACAATAGATAGCCTCATTAACACATTGTTTAGTACTTGAGACTCGAAACTTATGTGTATACTAAATTGCTCCAGTCATTATCTAACCCTGAAATCTTTATTTAGGAAGGCCCAACCTCATCACTGATGAAATGCCTAGAAACTGTAAAAAAAAAAATCTCCCTTTGGGGGGTGGGGGTTGGAAAAATCTAATTCCAACGCACTAACCCAATTTCTCTTAGTTGTTTTATTAATATTTAACCTTAATTTTTATTATATTTACCTATGTTCTCTTTTTTCTTTTGATCTCCCTTCCTCTTTTTCTTAAGCTAATTTTTCTTTTTCTAAGCTAATTATTTATCTTTATTCAACCAGTCCTTAAGAGCTTAGGCCCATCCTATTAAGGTCAGACCTCTAACAACAGTTTATGAACAGATCAATATTGTATGTTTTTATGTGGGCATGAGTACATAGAGGACTCATCTATAAGAGCCAAACCTAAATTGTAAACAATTCATGCCTCTAATGTATATAGCCCCTCCTATATACTATCCTCCCTCTTCAGAAATCCTACTATCCCTTCACCCCACATTTCCATTCTGATACCCTGCCTTATTAATGCTCTTTACAGCCTGTTCTTAATCCATTAGGTATCAAGACCAATCTCCTGCCCCAATAAGCCATCACCCAGCTCCCAAGTGAATGGATACTCAGCCCCACAGCTCATCCCCTGCTGACTCATGCTCTGTGGCCCTCCTCAATCCCCCAAATGTGGACTATTTGATATCAGACTGCTCCAGAAGGTTCCTCAGTGCAAGAACTCTACCAGAGCTCTTTCTGCAGCAAATGGTTTCTCAATCTCAACAAGACCAGGGTGTATGATGAAAATGTGCTCTGGATTCCACCTCCCACAAGAAAATTTCAAGAGACAATGGGGAAGCCTATATTTCCTTTATAAGTTTAAGACCTATATAATACTACCTCTTAACCTGTTTATCCCCAAATGAAAGGTAGTCTCCTGTATCACTTTGTTCCCATAATATTTTTAAACTATCCTTTGTTTCATCTTAGGATCAGGGCAAAAATCAAAATCACCGACTACAGAAAACTGATTAGAACAACTGATGATACAGAATTCCCCAAACAGTAAAGAAATAGTACATCCTAGGCTCCATCCTTTGACTTGTGCGAATACCAAGATCTCTTGCTATAGAGGCAGGATTTTTATCATCTAGAATGTAGCAGAAAGTTTTCAGACACCACAAAAGGACCTAGGGGAGAGTAAAAGAACATGTATGAAGCCTGTAGTTATTCCCATGACAATATACTTCAAGGGTAGAGAAACCCTGTATCTCTTAGGCCAAGAGAATTCCCTTTCTAATTTCCTCAATATTTACTGTGCCTATGCAAGAAAAAAAAGAGAAGCACAAATTAATTTCTTTTGGTTTTGTTATTGTTGTTGTTTGGTTTTTTTCCGTGGTTTTTTTGTACTTTGTTTTGTTTTTATTTCAGACTGTATCTATTGTGTGGTTGTCTTTATTGCTGTGGTGCTTTTCGAGTTTTTTGATTTTTTTAAAAAAATTCAGTAATGTTGTAATGTTTTTCTTCCTTTTTCCCTTCTCTTACATTGAAATTTATAGCTTCTATAATATCCATTTTTGGTTTGATTTCTGTCCCATTTTATTTTATTACCTTCAAACAGAACCACATAATTTGAATCATCTTATTCCACCTCATAAGTTGCAGGAGAAATAATGGGAGGTACCAAGACCAGACAGTCATATGAACATTAAGTAGAAATAAATAATTGTCAGACTTAAACACCAAATCCAAAGCCAACGACAACAGAATCAATACCCAATCTACAACATGCCAGACACAGAGGGGACCACTTATTCTAGCAACCCGGGGGGTTAAAGGAGGAGGATATGGAATGAATGCTGGGAACAACGGTGGAAGGAGGTCAACATTGGTCATGGGAATTCCTCTGATTCAATGTATCTATGTATCTAAAAAAAATTACCATGAAAGATTAGTAATCTACTTTGGTCAAAATAAAAATTTAAAAAAAAACATCAGTTGAAGAAATTTTGTGGTCACATTAGAATACCTTGAACAAGGAGGACTTAGTTGGAAAACCTGCACAAGTGTCTGCACCAATGGAGCTGCAGCCATGGTCGGGAGCACCAAAGGCTTTGTAAGCAGAGTAAAGGAGAGAAATCCAGATGTGATTGTTACACATTGTTTTTTACACCATGGGGCCCTTGTAGCCAAGACTTTACAAGCAGACCTAGTTTCTCTGTTGGATGATGTGTGCACGGTAAACTTTGTAAAGTCATGACCTGTGAAAAGTTGCATGTTTGCAGCTTTCTGTGAAGGGATGGGAGTGAAGCATAAAACCTTGCTATTCCATACAGAATGGTTGTCATGTGGCAAGGTCTTGGTTCATGTGTATGAGCTGTGGGAGGAACTTTAAGTGTGACAAATGAGATGTCAGATTGCACAAAATTATTTGCATGCGATGAGTGGTGTGCAAGGCTGTCATGCCTGGCAGATATTTTTCATCATCTGAATGAACTGAACATACAAATGCAAGACAGAAATGAAAGCCTGTTACAAGTACAGATAAAATAAATGGATTTCATCGAAAGGTGCAACTCTGGCATCATCATGTGAAAAGTGGCAATCTTGAAATGTTCACATTCACCAATCAATGGCAAGGTGTTCACACTGCTGTACTGTGTGATATGTTAAACATTTAAAAACTATGAGAAGTCATTTTTTTTTTGTCTCGGTCTCCACTGACTGCCTTGACTGGGTTATGGATTCTTATAGCTCAACATTAGTTGGTGGAAAGGACATGACTTTATAGGAGCAAGAGGAACTAACTGAACTGAGACAAAATTATGGTTTCAAGCTAAGTTTTGCTGATCTATCTTTGGACAGTTTTTGGTTAGATACTGCCAAGGAATTCCCTGTTCTGGCAAACAAAGCTATTTTGACATTGTTCTCGTTTTCCACTACATATCTGTGTGAGGTGAGCTTTTCAAGCCTGATTACTATAAAAAGTAAAGACAGAGACTGTTGATGAAGAGCTCATGTGTGTCTTTCTTTGATTCCTGCCAGAATATCAGCTTTGTGTTCAACCAAATAGACCCAGGTTTTGCACTCAGTGAACAGAAATAGGAAAAATTATAAAATACTTTATTATTTCATAGCAAAGTAATTATAAAATTTCTTTTTGTTTATTTTATTACTATTCAAGAGAATTACTTTATATATAGTCAATATAGGCACAGAGTTAATTTTTTTTAACATTTTCTAATGGTGGTGTGTCATGATTTTTTTTTTCATGAAAAAAGTGTGCCTTTTCACCAAAAAAGAGGAGAAAAAACACTGATTTATAGACCTGGTTGACTGTACTACATGACAGATGGCAAATAGCGCCACCAAATGATGAGTATCTGAAATCATTGCAAGTGTTTTCTATTATAGGAGAGATCATGCTAAAGCTTTTCATTGTGTGAGAAGCAGCTATATATTTTTCTCTTAGATTTTGAGACTGACAAGGTGAGAGGGATTTGAAGTTACTGCAGCTGCTTTTCTCTTTCATATAAACTGCAAAAGACTTGGAGAGAAGACACAAAAGTAAATAGATCATATTGGAATAATCCTATAAGGTGCTCATGTGATATTTATAAACACGAGCTTCCTCCTCAATGAGACTTTCTAGTCTTATATTAAGTAGTTTTCGACTAGAAATATATGGGTGACAGGATAATAACTGATATGAGATGATTTTTATGAGTTGTAGGTCCAATACACCCCAGATGTTTAATGTATTGTATTAGAGTCAGAATTGCTTAGAAGGAATTTTTCTATTCACTCCCGAAAGGAAATTTGTTTTTAAGACAAATGGCTATAAATTTTTTCTTGTCAAATGTTTTATCAAGTCTTTGATACAATTAAGTCCATCAAATATGGGGCAGAGGTAAATAAAAACTCCCTCAAAGAAGACATACAGATGACCAAGAGGTGTATGAAAAAAATACTCTATCATCTGAGAAATACAAAACAGAATAATTATATATCACCTCACACGAATGACAAATCAAAAAAATGAAAACAAATAGTCTTGGCATGGATTGAGTAAAAAGAAATCCTCATTTGCTGCTAGTGGAAAATTTCATTGGTTAATTTTTGGGAAAACAATATGGACATTTTCAAACAAACAATAATTGGTCTTTCATATGACCCAGTAATTCCATTTGTAAGCATATAACACAGGGTTCAAAAACTCTATTCAGAAAAGAACATTTGTACCCCTATGCTTATTGCAGTACTTTTCCCAACAGACAAAATCTGAAAACAACCTATGTGCCCAAAAACAAATGACCGCATAAAGAAAATATGGAATATGTGTACATAATGAAATACTACTTGGCTATTAAAATAGATGAAGGCTGGAGTGATAGCACAGAAGGTAGGGCCTTGTATGTGGCCAACCAACTTTGCTTCTTGGTATACCATATGATCCCAAAGCCTGAAAAAGTAACTTCTGAGCTCAGAGTCTAGATTAATCTCTGAGATACACTGGGTGTTGCCCCCAAAATAAAAATGTAATCATGCAATTTTTCATTATGTGGATGGATCTGGAATGTATCAAACTGAGTAAGTCAGAAAAGTGACATGAAACAGAATGACCTATCTCATATATGGAATGTAAAGAAACAGTAATAGAATAACAAATGGCTAAAGGCACCAGAATCTGAAACGTCTACAGAACTGAGTTTACAATTGTGTTGGGAGAGAGTGAAGGTGGGTTGAAATAGGGCACACTGAAACAATGGTGGAGGGAAGCAAACACTGGTGTAGGCTTGGGGTGAGAAAATGACAAAAGACAATCAAACCAATTAATCAAACCTTTGGTCAAATGATCACCTCGAGTTAGCAAAGTGGTAACTTTGAGCACATTCTCAACTTAATACTGAAATGCAAAGTGCCTAAAAGTTAAAAATTTTAAAAATGAATGAAAATGATACCAACATTTTTTTAGTACTGTTAGGGTCTGTGCTGGCCCACCAATCAAATAGAGACCACTACAACTCCAAGAATGCAATTAGCAAGGGCAGGTTTATTGAATGACTAGCCAGGACTGCGATCATGTCTAGAGACAGAGGACTGGAGCCCCGAACAGCAAATCAAGAGGGTTTTTTTTTTTTATATATAAGGTTTGGGGTGTAGGAGGAAGGCAATGTACAATCAAGAGTTTCTTTTTTTTTTTTTTTAATTTCTTTTTTATTTATTTAATTTTTTTTTTTTGGTTTTTGGGTCACACCCGGCAGTGCTCAGGGGTTACTCCTGGCTCCATACTCAGAAATTGCTCCTGGCAGGCACGGGGGACCATATGGGGCACCGGGATTCGAACCGATGACCTTTTGTATGAAAGGCAAACGCCTTACCTCCATTCTATCTCCCGGGCCCCCAATCAAGAGTTTCTTCTTCTTAATATCTCAGGGTTCTGGGAGGGTTTCCAAGGGGGGTTTTGAGTTTGTTTCTAGGGTTGCTAGGGTTTGGGCTATAGGGTAGTGGGGGAGGCAATGTCCAATCAAGAGTTCAATTTAGCTTCCTTCTCCAAATAACGGCTCAAGGTTCCGGGGGTGTTTCCAAGAGGATTTTTGTATAACTTAGTTACCACTTTGCTAACTCGAGGTGATCATTTGACCAAAGGTTTGATTAATTGGTTTGATTGTCTTTTGTCATTTTCTCACCCCTTGCCAGGAACATTCTGTTGGCACATCACACACCTTACGATAAAGTAGGTTTGGACAAATATCAGAAATTTAGCAAGAGTTTAACTTGAACGGAAGTCTGGATTAAGTATTACAAGTTAAGCATTACAATGAGCTAAGCATTAGAAGTTATTGCTAGGCTTTAATTAATATATTTTAAACATGCTTTTTCCTAACTCTATTCTTTACATATATAGATTCTATTATTTCTATGCTTTAATAAATACATGTTTTTAAGTCTATCTCCACATTACCTATACTGTGCCACACACTTTGAGCACATTCTCAACTTAAATTCTCCTAACCATATCTACTAGTTATTTTTATAGAAACCTCAAAGGGTAGCTTGAAGAGAGCAGATAAATTACCTAGAAATTGAGGTTTTTAATTCTATACTACTAGTAAGCAGTAGCATAGAATTAATTCTCCACTCTTCCTGAAACCAGTTCAGTCATTACCTTATTCCTTGACAAGGAAACATCATCTTCCCGTTCTCAAAAAACTGGAGCAGAGTTGGGTGTGGAAGCAGTTAGCATTTTGCTATCTTGAAACTGGCCAGTTCCAGATTGGCTCAGTGCTTACAGAAAGCAGATGGAGCAGACAACAAAAACCTGCTGGTCTCAAATGAGAAAATCAAGCCTGGGTCCTTTTCTACATGCCATTTTTCTACATAAATTAATAGGTTGCTAAAACCAAGATATTATGAGGCAACAGTTACAGTCTAGTTCAATGGATTTCAAACCTAGAATGGCTGTATTTGGTTTTTAAAATATTAGTATTGCACAATGAATTTTATTTTAAATAGCAGATGGTTACAAATACCCAGCCAGATTCTCTTAGGATATACAGGATTTCTTGGCAGTAAATTGGACATATGGAGAGGTGGATTAACTCTTTCCAACTCTGGAATGGTAGCTAGTGCTTTCAATTGACTCTCAAAATGCTATTTTAGTGTTACAGTGAATTCAACTAACTGCATACTAAAATTATTATTAAAGTTAGAGAGTAAGCTATTTCCCAGGAAAGTAAGTTGGTTCATTAGACACTTTACATCTTAATCTTTATTTTATTATTATTATTATTGCCATTTTGATTTTTGGGTCACACCCTGTGATGCTGTGGGCTTACCTCTGACTCTGTACTCATGGAACATTTTAGTGGATTTGAAGAACTATATTAGATGCCAGAGATTCAAACCCAAGTCAGCTACATGCAAGGCAAGCACACTAGTCACTGTACTATTGCTCTAGCTCCTTGATTTTTATTTTAGTAATTATGAAGACTTCATTTCCAAAACAAGTTGGTCTATGTGTTATAATAGAAATAATCAGATATGTGAAGTTCTGACTATTTCAGATGTGAATCTCTCCCAGGTTCACAATGGCGATTGTAAATCATGCTTGAATTAATATAGGCTTGCAGAAGGCATTTTTGTGTTGTGGTTTTTGTTCCTAGGTGTGGTATAGCTGGAGCCTATGGGATCTCAATTTTCATTTTTTTGAGGAATCTCCATATCGTTTTCCATAAAGGCTGCAATAGATGGCATTCCCACCCACAGTAAATGAGAGTTTTTTCTTTCCACATCCCTCGAACACTGATTGCTCTTGTTTTTTATTTTTTTCTAATATGTGAAATTCTGACTCTGTCTCTCTCTCTCTGTCTCTCTCTCTTGTTTTGTTTGTTTGTTTGTTTGTTTGTTTTGACTACACGCATCTGTACTCCGGGATTACTCCTGGCTCTGTGATGGGGTTTGAGGTTCTATATAGGGTACTAGGAATTGACCCTGAATCAGATTCATACAAAGCAATTATTCTACTTGTACAATCACTTCCGACCCATTTTTCTCTTTAAAAAAACTCATTGTGAAGGTGGAGATATCTATACCTATGTAGATGGATAAAACTAAAAACTTGAAATTCCACAAAATCATAATTAAAAGTTATTTTTTTCAACACTGCACATCTTTTCTTTTTAAAAGGAATATAAAATTTCATTTTATTTATTATTTTTCAAGCACCCTATTCATGTTTTGGGTTCTTTTCCTTTCTTTATAATATCCTTCTTTAAGCATCATGATTACAAACATGTTTGTAGTTGGGTTTCAGTTATAAAAAAAAGAACACTCCCTTTACCAGTGTAATATCCCCACCACCAATGCCCCTCATCTATCTTCTCTCCCTCCCTCTGCCTGTATTCGAGACAGGCATTCTATTTACCTCCTCACTACCATTGCCATGAAACATGTCAGTGTAGTTATTTCTCTAACTACACTCACCACTCTTTGTGGTAAGATTCATATCATGAGTTAGTCCTTTCAGTCCTCATGTCTATTGCCTCTAAGTATTATTAAAATAATATATTTTGTTTTTCTTAAATCCCACAGATTAGTGAGACTATTCTATGTGTCTCTTCTCCCTCTGACTTATTTCACTCAACATAATAGTTTCCATTCCATCTATGTATAGAAAAATTTCATGTCTTCATTTTTCCTAACAGCTGTATAGTATTCCATTGTGCATATGTACCACAGTTTCTTTAGTCATGCATCTGGCATCTGGATTGTTTCGAGATTCTGGCTATTGTGGATCATGCTTCAATGAATATAGACTTGCAGAAGGCATTTTGTATTGTTCGTAGTGTATATCCCTAGAAGTGTTATAGCTGGAGCATATGGGATCTCAATTTTCAGT
>PVKC010021482.1:0-18085 GCA_004027635.1 Crocidura indochinensis | reverse complement strand
ATTACTTTGTCCCCCAAATCTCCAGATTGTGGTACATACTATTTTTTAGCAGCACATAATATAATCTAAAGACATAAGACTTAGGTTACAACAAAGATTGAAGGCAAAGTACATTTTTATATATCCATGCACAAGTATATCAGTTTAATTTAACCTCAAAAGTTTCAGTGGTTTGTTTTTCTTAAGTGTTAGGTAGGGGCTCTTTTTTTTTTTTTTTATTCAACTTGCCCCAAAGGCCTCGCACCTTGTGCTACTTCTTAAAAGCTGTTGTGACTTGGAAACTCCCATGCAGCAGACTGCCTCTAGAACCCAAAACCACTGATGCTAGTGTATTCACACAACAACTCCACCCCATTAACTCCAATGTTTCTTGTTTCAATATCTTGTCTGAAATCATTTTACAATTGACTTTTATCAAATTTTGTCACTTGTTGTACTCCTCTATAAACTGTAAGACAACCTGTTAGGGTACAGGCATTGTTAGATTAACTATTTATAGAGAATAACATTGTGCTGAAAAATATTTTAAAAAATAAGCTTTAATTTTTAATTTAAAAAATAAGTTTATATCTCAGAAAAATTGAAAATCTGGAATCACAGAAATCTTAAAAAGCAATGAAGAAACAGAGACGATCACACGCTTTGGTAGGCAGTCAAGTCCTACCAAATCATCTAGCTCAGACCAAGCCACACCCCATCAATGAGGAATTTAAAGCAATGTTCCATGCAATGGCCAAGGAAATAAGATAAGTAAGTCATATGTAGAACAATTCAACTGCCTTAAAGAGCAACTGATCCAAGGTGTCAAAGTACCCAAATAAATGGAAATAAATGAGTTAAAAATACAGTAGTTAACAACAGAAGTTAACATGCAGAAGACTATATCAATGACTTTTAAAAAAATACCATCACCAGGTATGGATTGAAAAACAATAAAGATAAACAAGTGAAAAATAATATAAAACTTTGTGATAGAGAATAGCAAGAATAATAGTTTTTGACTAATAGTAATACCAGAAGAAGAGGGCAGACAGAAAGAAAAGAACAACTGACAGGAGAAATAATCACTGAGAACTTTTCAAACCTCTGGAGAGATCTATCACACATTCAAAAGACCCAAAACAAGCAAAATAAATTCACACAAAACAAATACAAGACACCTAGTAATCAAAATGGTAAAATAAAAAAAAATACATAAAGCAGGAAAAGTGAAACAACCTCAAATATAAGGGAAGCAACACACCTTCTACATAGTTTATTATATATAGTATTATTATATCATATTTTATCACAACAGACCTTCTATATATTTTATTAGTCAGAAATGAGTAGTCTTTTTCTGTCCCTCTGTCTCTCTCTCTTTGTCCCTTTCTCTCTCTCTGTGTCCCTTTCTCTCTCTCTCTCTTTCTGTCTATCTCTCTTCCTGTTCTCTCCTTTTTGACACAGCACTTTACACTATTAATAATAAAAGGGTACCTTATAAATCACTTTGTCTCCTTTAATGCACCGTGTTGTCCAGAGTGACCCAATACTATGAATCTTAAGCTTAAAGTCTGGAAGGAATGGATAGCTTCTTAGGGCCATGTAATCTCCCATAACTAAATAAGGATACTCACCTGGCAGGGGAGATACCATAATCACTAAGGTGATTTTTCCAAGGAGAGGCTTATCTATTGCACTCTGGATGTGCTGACCCCTGCTATTTCCCCAAATGTGGGAAACTGGACTGCCTAATTTGTGGTAGTGGAGGATTGCATTTGCACTCTCCCCTTATATGAACAAACAAACAAAAAACTAAACAAGGAGGGAGCAAAGTGCCTAAAATTGCCAATAATAAATAAGGAAATTAATACTATAATTAAGAATCTCCCCAAGAACAAAAGTCCTGATCTGAAAAGGTTCACAGGTGAATTCTATCAGGCCTTTGGAGAATATGCACTATCTTGCTAAAATTCTTTAAAACATTGAAAACATAAGAATTCTTCATAGAACCTCCTATAAAGCTTATATACTAATAAGCAAATCAGACAGAGACATTTCAGAAAAAAATTTCAAACCAATCCCCCTGAAGAACATTGATGCCAAAATCTTTAGAAAAAGCTTAGCTAAGCAAATCCAACAATATTTAAAAAAAAATAAGACACCTCATATACACAGTGGAATATTATGCAGCCGTCAGGAGAGATCAAGTCATGAAATTTTCCTATACATGGATGTACATGGAATCTATTATACTGAGTGAAATAAGTCAGAGAAAGAGAGAAAGACACGGAATGGTCTCACTCATTTATGGGTTTTAAGAAAAATGAAAGGCATTTCTCAACAATTTTCAGAGACAAATGAATGAAGTTGCACCAAGAGTAGCTTGCTTCTTTCCAGAACTGCCTGACTTTCAAGAGAAACCCCATGTCAATTCACACTTTGAGTACGTCATCAGCCCATATGTGTTGACCTTCTGTGGTTTGGTAATAAGCAAAGCACATGGATAAAATATAAATACAGTGTAGCTGTGTAAAAATCATTTGAAAAGCTATATCTGGTCTTCAGATAGCATTCACAAGGTATCATAGTCACAGATAATATGGAACCAGGTTTGACGGTTGTAAAGAGTGAGTTATTTGATATATAATGACAGGTTTCCTAAGGATGCTGTTTGGTAGATGTCTTAGTAAATATTAATGAGGAAACCAAGAAGATTCACTTGCAAGTGAATGTTTTAATGTTTTGTGAAAATATAGGCAAAATGTCATCATAAAAATAACTTGGAGATAGAGGACTTGACTGTGTGAACTTCACTACTCACACATCTGTCCACATCAGGAAAAATTAGATGGCTAAGCATGTTATAGATAAAACTATTAAGCTGACTTATCAGCCAGTCAATCTTCATACATAAATTTTTATATTGTATCATTGTCCAAGTTACACCAATTCAATCCTTCATATGGTGAAGAATCTCTAACAACTTAGGCCTAACCCCCAATGTCCAGTCACATACAAATGCCAATGCCCTCAGTATGGTGCACAGGACCAAGAGTAATCCCTGATTTCTTTCATACCAAAACACAAATAATTTAAGGAGCATAACCAAATCTGAGGACAATCTTGAATGAAATAATGTGAAATATTCATTCCAAGTCTTAGTATTACTTAATTATCCAAGGATCTCTAGAACAAAATAATTTGCTTCTCCTTCTCTGAGAAAATTATCAATACACCTAAAGTAGACTTGCTCTGTCCCTAGCTAGAACTTCTAGTTATGACTGGTATGCATATGGCAAGAAGTACACCAAATCTTAGGCTGACCATTCACATTGACAGAAAAACACAAAGGCAGAATTCCTGAAATTTTCACATGGTAATATTGTTAAAGTAATGTTTATAATCTCTTGTCACTAAACCCTAAGAGGCCACTCACATTTAACATTTTCTAAGTTATTTAGATTTCTTCCAAATCTTTTTCTTTTTACTTAAGATAATGTGGAAGCTACAGGAAGATCTAGAAGCAGGAACTATTATTTTTCAAGAGATGTAAGAGATGACTGTTGAGATGATCAAGTCCTAATATTTTATCTTTCATAGACTGGAAATGGGTGAACTGATCTTAATCAAACATCTTTAGTTTATTTGAAAAGATATGTAAATAAAACTGTGGTTAACAAAGTTTACTGTAAAAATATATGTGAATAATATAAAAATTTGACCTAATATTATAGACAGCTCAAATAATATTCAATTTTTCTCTTATTAATCAAACAACAAATTATATGAGCCACCAACCATGGTATCAGGAGCATGAATAGTAGTCAGCATGTTTTACCTGCTTTCATAAGTTTTTTTTTCAATATCTGCATCATATCTGGAGGTTTTTAAAGTTTATTCCTGACTCTGTTTTCAGAGATCGTGCCTGCAGGACTTGGGAAACCATATGACATGGCAGGAACTGGATCTGACTTGACTGCATGGAAGTCAAGTGTCTTACTCACTATACTATATCTCTAGTCACTTTCAGAAAATTTTAATAGATTTCAAGACAGATCATGGAACAAAAATTTCTATTAAGTATATGAAGAGTTAATAAGCTAGTGCAAAAATTCAATATAAGAGAAAATGCCTGAATACATTTAATATGATTATTTGTATTTACCTATGTTTATACTTTTGGAAGAAAATACAAGGATTCATTTAGAATCAAATGTAGTGAAAAATCACTCTTAATTACTTTGAAAAGTCTTCTCAGAGATTTTTGAATTTCCTCCTGCCTAGTCATGGTACTATTTTTGTGCTGGTTAACATAACTAAATCTTCTCAGGGTGCCATAAAAAAATGTAAACTCTTAGATCCAGCAAAGAAAACATTGCTATAGTTTTGAAATAAAAGATGAGCACATGACTATTTAGGTGAACATAAAGGGCTACATACATGAATCTCCTTGGTGCTTTTCTAGATAATCATTAATCCAGGCCTCAGGTTCAACTCCGGGTGATTTTTTTCTCGTTTTTGTTTGTTTGTTTGTTTTTGTTTTTATTCCCATTTTCTTGCTGTGTCATCAGAGACTAAATTTTAAAAAAAGCATCACTTTCTCCTCTTTTAAAAACTTCAAGTCCAGGCTTTTTGGCTGGAACTGATGCTGAGGATTTGAGCTTCAGTCCTGTCCTCCGAATAAAGCTGATATTTTCACACACACACACACACACACACACACACACACACACTTCAAGTCCATTAAATCACTGCCTAAGTGTATTGACTTATTTACTTTTCTCACCTCCTTTCAAAATCTTTCTTCTAATATTCACATTGATTCTCATTGCTTCAATATGAAGATCTGGAGTGGGAGTGTGATATAAACATTCAATCTATAATACTTTTCTTCTTACCTGAACAATACTTCTTAGGAAAGTACCATAAGGCAAAAAAATGAGATCACCTTTTATTTTTACATGTAGCTCTTTAAACATCACAAAAATTTACTTCAAACAAACTAGTATTAGAGTGTTGAGAGAAAAATGATATAATTGGAAAAGACAGTGGTAAGTCTCCCGATATACATAACACTTGGCTCATTAACTTTAAGGAGATGACTTATCTGACAGCATGTAATACATTTCAAATAATATGGTTCTCATATTAGGAAATGCTTAAGGAAACGATGGAGAGCCATTGCTGCAGGGAAACAGTATCTTCAGGTAAAGTACAAAACATTGCATGGGCTTTTATTTTTGGATCTCACATACAAATATAAAAACAAGAAAGTTTTTTCTTTTAACAATTTTCAAGTTGAAGTCAGGGTCAGATACTTGCATTCTCACTAAACAGAAGATGAAAACAAATTGAGCAAGTATGCCAAAATTAGTTTCTCATGCCAAAATATATTCGCTCCAATCACTATTAAGATTATATACCACTGACCTGTTTCATAGAAAGCCTAATCCAAGCACAAACTTTTCTGACTGAATACATGGTAAGGTATTGCTTTCAATAATGTTAGCTTCTGCCCCAGGGCCCACTCCCAAATTTATATATATAAATATATATAAATACATATATATATGTATGTATATGTATATAAGACAACACACCTGGTAAAGAGAGACTGAAAATTTCAAAATCAAAATTCAGATTGGCATAAGCTAAAAGCCTCCAGGGAAGGGTAGTAAAAAAATTAGGATCTGCACATTGCCACACATCTGTTTCCAATAAGATTTATGTCAAATAATTTTATTTGACAAAAACAATCCAAAGAATTACTAGTTGATTGCTGTTGGTATTTTATTTTTCAGAATTCCTTGAAATCTCATTAAAATTCACCTATTAGTACACAGACATTATACCACCTGCCCTCAGCATTAGATCAGCGAGAGACAAAGGAATTGGCCTTATTAATAGGCAGAAACTTGAACTTCTGCAGAGACAATATCCCACTTATCTTAGTAATTCTGTTCCCACTTCCTTGGGACAGTGATCTATGTTCAGTTTGACATCAATCAGGAAATGATTCCTCAGAAATATTCTCCCTTTTAAGACAAATTAAATGTATTCCTGGAAAAACAGAACACCAACATGGATGAGAAACTCATTCCTGGAATAAACAGTGAATACTATTAATGTTTACAATTGAGTAACAATTGAGATAGAGAAAGCTTTTATGCTTTTAAAATAAAATCTAGTTATGCACAAATTTCCATACTTTATGGAAAGGATCTGGTTAATCAGTTTTGTTTCCTTACATTCATTCTAAATATTTAATAAATAACTTATCTCTTTATTTTATTATGAGCATTCTTTTTTGTTTGGTTGGTTTTTTGTTTGTTTTTTGAGTCACACCCAGTAGTGCTCAGGGGTTACTCCTGGTAGGCTTGGGGGACCATATGGAATGCCAGGAGTCCAACCACCATCCTTCTGGATGTAAGGCAAATGCCCTACCTCCATGCTATCTTTCTGGCCCCATTCTAAAGATTTTTAAAACATTTAAGCAAAGGCATTTATTTATTTGCTAGGAGATACCTTTGACAGCTCTTTTGTGCCCTTCAAATTTTACTGGCTATACCGAAATTCACCATATGGGTGGCTCTTTTTCATTCAGACCATTTCTCATACTTGTGACATTGAAGAATGAGTTTAGGGCCTAGAGATAGCACAGCAGTAGGGAGTTTGCTTTGCATGCAGTCAACCTCAGAGGAAACCTATTCGATTTCCTGCATCTCTTATGGGCCAGTCATGAGTAAACCCTGAGCACTGCCGGGTGTGTTCCAAAAATTTCAATAAATAAGTAGATAACAATTAAAAATAGAATGAGTTGGTTTCTCCTTATTGAACAAGAATTCATGCCTTATTATAGTTTACAGGGAATTATGTTGCCTATTCTCAGTATTCTTCAGTTACAATACAAATACTGTCTTCACAGAATTCTGAGTCGATATGATCACTATTATATCATTTAAGAACAGGACATGAAGAATCAGTGTATATTCAGATGTTTATGCTTTACAATTTTTGATGATAATAAAGTCCCTTATGCAAATCAGAAGTAATATGTCTTCTCCCATAGTCTACAACATAGAAACAGGCAAACTTCTGAGATGGTCAGAAGGGTAAAATCAAATGTCAAACCTGATGTAAAATGACATTGATTAATAGAATCTATGAAACTCTATTATTTGTAAGAATAATTGATTATGTAGATAACTGCATATATATGCAAAGTTTCATATGATTAAGTGATTTAAAACTATATTTTAGATGTAGAAAATAAAAATGCATAAATATGAATAATAAATATATTCTGCACATAAATATAATGTATATATATATACATTTGATTTGAAAGTCAAATCTGACAGAGTTCAGTGTTTATATCTTGCTTTTAACACTGGTATTACTCCTGGCAGGGCTTGGGGAACCATATGGGGTGCTGGGAATAAAACTTTAAGTACAGTTAGTAAGGTCACCTACAAGGCAAGCACCTTAACAACTGTACTATATCTTCAGCATATGCAATGTTTTTGAATATAGTAGATATTTGATGACTAATTTTTTTATAGTACAGTTTGAAGTGGGGGAAGTGATAACTTCCATCTTTTGTTCTCCAAGAATAGATTTGGCTATTTGTGGATAAGTATTCAATATGATTTTCTGAAGTATTGATCAATTTTTTGATAAATGTCATGTGCATGCATATAGAAATTGCATTAAATATATATAATTCTTGGGAAGTATTGTCATTTTAATTATTTTAATTCTCAAATTTTATGAACAGGGGTTGTGTTTCCATTTTTGTAATCTGTTTTATTTCTTGAGGCAGTTTTTGTAGTTTTCTTTGTATAGGACTTTCACCTCTTTCATTAAGTTGACTCCAAAATACTTGATTTTCTGAGATACAATTGTAGATACAATATTTTAATATATCTTTCTGCTCTTTATTTGTATGTAGAAAGTAATAAATTTTTGCATGTTAATTTTGTGGCCTGACACTTCACTATACAAATCTATTGTTATTCATAGCTTTCTTGAAGAGCCTTTAGAATTTTCTAAATATAGTTTATGTCATCTTCAAACAATGAGAGCTTGACTTCTTCATTTCCTATCTGGTATCTTCTTTGATATTTTTTTGCATAATTGTTATGTGAAGTACTTCCAGTATATATTGAATGGAAATAGTGAGGGGCTAACCTTGATATGTTTTAGAGGAAAGACTTTGAGTTGCTCCCCATTGACTTAATGTTTAAGATGGGATGTGATAAATTTATTTTATTATATTAAACAAAGTTTCATTAACTCCCATTTTATTGAGGTTTTTCATAGGTTTTTTTCTGTGTTTGTTTGTTTGCTTGTTTTGCTTTTTGAGGCCACACCTGGAGGCGTTCAGGGATTAGTCCTGACTCTATGTTCAGAAATCACTTCTGGCTTGGGGGACTATATGGAATGCTATGGATCAAACTCACATCTGTCCTGGATCAGCTGCATACAAGGCAAATGCCCTAACACTGTGCTACCACTCTGGCTCCCTTTTTGAGGTGTTTGGTTTCTTTTATTTTTTTTTGTTCTGTTTTTTTGTGGGGTTTGTTTTGCTTTGTTTTGTTTTGTTTTACCATGAATGGGGGCTAGACTTTGTCAAATGCTTTCTGTACATCTATTGATATGATCATATAATATTTATTTTTTCTTTTATTGATATGCTGCATTATACTTAGTGACTTGCATATGTTAAATCATCCTAGGGGGGCCCGGGAGATAGCATGGAGGTAAGGCGTTTGCCTTTCATGCAAAAGGTCATCAGTTCGAATCCCGGTGCCCCATATGGTCCCCTTGCCTGCCAGGAGCAATTTCTGAGCATGGAGCCAGGAGTAACCCCTGAGCACTGCTGGGTGTGACCCCAAAACCAAAAAAAAAAAATCATCCTAGTGGCCCGGGAGATAGCATGGAGGTAAAGCGTTTGCCTTTCATGCAAAAGGTCATTGGTTCGAATCCCGGTGCCCCATATGGTCCCCCGTGCCTGCCAGGAGCGATTTCTGAGCATGGAGCCAGGAGTAACCCCTGAGCACTGCCGGGTGTGACCCAAAAACCACACACAAAAAAAATTTAAAAACCATCCTTGTATTTCTGGAATTAATCCTAATTTTTATGGTGTATAACCTTCTTGATAAACTTGAATTCTATTTGTTAGTATATTGTTGAGGATCTTTTTATCTGCGTTCATCAAGGATATCAGCCAATAATTCTGTGTGTGTGTGTGTGTGTGTGTGTGTGTGTGTGTGTGTGTGGTGTCACTGTCTGCTTTTAGTATTAGCGTCATGTCAGTTTTATAGAAACTGTTTAGGAGTGCTTCTATTCCTTTAACTTCCTGACAGAACCTGAAAGGCATTGGCAATAGGTCCTCTTTAAAAGTTTGAAAGAAAGGCCAGAGTATGGCAGGGTGTTTGTCTTGCATGCCATTGACCCAGGACAGATGTGGGTTCTATCTTTGCCATCCTATATGGTCCCCCAAACCTGCCAGGAGTGATTTCTGAGCTCAGAGCCAGGAGTTACTCCTGAGCACCTCCAGATGTGGTCCCAAACAAACAAAAAGTTTGAAAATAATCATTAATGAATTCATCTAGGCCTGGGCCTTTGTTTGGGGGAAAACTTTTGTTTTACCAAGTCTTTTTATTAACTGTTTAATTTTTCTTAATAGTGATTGTAGTCTTCAGGTAATCTACATCATCTTGGTTGAAAATTGAATGGCTATAGGAGTCCAAGAATATATCATTTTCTTCTATGTTTTCTTGTTTTGTTGCATAAATATTCATTTTTAAAAAATTTTATTGTGGTCAAAGTGAACTACAAATGTTTCACAGTAATATTTAAAGCACATAGTGACAATGAATGAGGGGCATTCTCATCACCAGTGTTGTCCTCCCTCCACCCCTGTTCCCACCATGCAGTGTAACTGTTCCCGACTTGTACAGCTTGTTGTAGAGTGGGGATAGATTCTATTGTCGTTGACTTTAATCACTTATTACCCCTTGAATTTTTATAGTAGCTGTTGCGACATTCCCTCTTTCATTTCTGCATTGATTTATTAAGGTTCTCTCCTTTTCTTTGTGAGTCTTGTTAATAGCTGATTCATTTTGTTTATTTTTTTGAAAGAACAAACTCTTGCTTTCATTGATCTTTTGGATTGCTTTTTGGGTTTCAAGTTCATTAGTTTCTGTTCAAAACGTCATTGTTTCTTTCTTCCTGACTGCTTTTGGCTCGTTGTGTTTGTCATTTTCCAATTTCTTAATCTGTGTAGTTCAGTTATTTATGTGATTCTTTTCTTCCTTCTTAACGAATGCTTTCAAAGCTATAAAGTGCCCTAGTTATATGGCTTTTGCCATGTCCAACAACTTCTGATCATTAGCGTTCTTATCTATGTTTGTTTCTAGGAATCTTGATTTCCTCTTTGATTTCATTTCTGATCCACTGGTTGTTGAGTAGTGAGTTCTTTCACTTTCAGGCATTAACGTTTTGTTCTCTGTTTCTGTTTGTACTTCATTTTATTTTCAGTCAGCATGGTCTCAAAAGATAGTTGATACAATTAAATGCTCTTTTTTCAAAGCCAGAATAGTCTTGCTATATTTTAGCCTGGTTGCTCTATCAAGAAGGGATAGAGCAAAGTTGAAGTTTCCAACTACTATTGTGTTGGTCTAGTTGTCTTTCTTCAAGTCTATTTGCAATTGTTTTAGGTATTTTGATGATTCCTAATTGGATACATAGCATATATATTCAGGAATGTAATTTCTTCATGATGTATACATTTCTTGATTGTTAAGAAAAATACTTCTGTCTTTTTAACTTTTATAAAACTTAATTCTATGTCATTTGATATTAGTATGGCCACCTCAGAATTTTTAAGGGAGTTAAAATGTCTCATTGACATTGAGAGAGATGATTATCATGACATTTTGTTCATTTTTTGGTAGAAATTTGGTGTGTTTCTTAGTTTTCTTGCCTTAAAAGTACTCACTTCAGTTTTTCTTTTAAAGTTAATTTTGAGTCAGTTTTTTTATTTTTAAGATTTTTTTACATCTTCTGATCTTTTTTTTTTTTTGGTTTTTGGGCCACACCCGGTGATGCTCAGGGGTTACTCCTGGCTATTCGATCAGAAGTCGCTCCTGGCAGGCACGGGAGGCCATATGGGGAACCGGGGAACCGGAGGATAGAACCACTGTCTGTCCTAGGTTAGCGCAGGCAAGACAGGCACCTTACCTCCAGCGCCACCGCCCGGCCCCCTCTGATCATTTATTTTAAGACTCTTTTCAATCATCTGCTGTTTTCTAGAGGTGTTAGAAGCTTACCTTCAAGCTTACCAAATCTGCCTTAAACAGATATTATCCTACTGGTGAGGCCTTTCAGTGAGTTTTCATTTTGCTTACTATGTTTTTCAGTTGTCATCATGTTTGAAGTTTAATCATTTCAACTCTCATATCCTTTAAATCTATTGGCTATTTCTTCCATGGTTTCTTTGAGTTCTTTGGACATCCTCAACGTTTCCTCTGAAGTCCTTATCAGAAAGGTTATCCAAGTGGTTTATACGCTTTGAATATTTAGAACAACCATGTTCATGCATTAAGCATGATAGAGTGGTAGAGTTCTGTGTTACTTTCCTATTGTGATTGTAGCAGTGTGATGTTTTTTTCATGTATTGCAAATGGGTATCAATGACAAGAAGAAAAACATAGTCACAGAGCAAAGCAAGCAACCAGACTTGTCCCAGGGTGAATTGATCTGAGGTAAAATGGTTCTTCTGAGTCAGAGAAGCCTGCTGCTGGTCTGTTTGCCTTAGTTTCTTGGGACTATTCCTTGGTGGAATACAGTTAGGGTGACTGCATATTTGGATTTTCTTATTTTTATTTTCTTAATTGCTCATTTAAGGCTACTTCTATGATATCTAGATAGAAATTTCCATTATTTGTTGTACTGCTCTCCTCTCAAAATTTTTTTCAGCTCTTCCTTAAAAAATGTTTTAATGTTGAAAAAACAATTCTTTTGCCTTTTCTTCTTTTTTTTTTTGTTGTGGAGACACACAGACACACTTAAATATTTTCATGGCCTATTCCTGACTCTGTGTTGAGGGATTCCTTATGGTAATTCAGGGATAAAATTGGGATAAATGCCAATTGAGATGAGTAGCTAGCAACTTACAATTGCACCCACTACTATTAGACTACTACTAGTAGACAATTACTACTCCACCAGAAAAATCAATTGTTCTGAGGACAATATATTCCACTTTAAAAACACTTCTCTAAATAAAAAAGTCTGCCATATCAGCAGAGTTGGGAGGATAGGAAACTGGGTACATTGGTGGTAGGAAAAGTACACTGGTTAGGTATGGGTTACAAAATATTGTATGACTTAAACTCAATTATAGATAACTTTGTAGTTGTGTATTAAATTATTGAAAAATTAGGAATAATATACATTTACCAAAAAATCATATGTTCTGCCAGAAAGAATGATGAGGCTAAATCCACACTGATAAATTTCTATATCCAAATACACTGGATAGGATATTGATATATGTAAGTAATATTTTCCATATTTATCTCATAAAGTACATTTAATATTATTAGTTTTCATATGCAAATAAATTGGAAATAAGATTCCATTTAATTTAATACAGTTATCCTTAAGGAGAATAGCACACAAGCATTCTCAGTACAAATTGGCTCCAGGTAAGGCATGGAAACATATCCTGCTGTTCAGGTTTCCGGAGACAATTATATTCATTCCAAAAAGCAGAGGGAAAATGATGCTAAAATGCTTATCTAATTGGAGTGTAATATTCAATCATAAAATGCATTACTTACATTAGGAAGAGTGAAAATCAATGAGTAATATCTCTGTCTCATCAGGAAGCTGATTTGGGATAAGACGCATTCTTGTTCATGGACGAGGGACTTGGTGACAGTATCCACTTGGTCAGCCAACAGTACTTTTACATAGCCAAAAACAGTCTTTAACTTATGGGTTACATAAAAATGAAATACCTTAAAATAAACGAGGCATAATGTATGAAGTGGAAATTATTCAAATAATTAGTAAGAGGCCAATTTTGAAATTGTATAACTTGTAAAAGCTCAAGCTGGAGCAGTAAAATCACATTTCTTTGTTTATATGAAATTTTCAGGAAAGGTATCTGAAATTCATATGACACAATCACTTTGATTTGGCCAGCTTTTGCTGGCCTTTAAGAATAAGAAGGAGCGGGAAATGTACTGATCTCCAGATGATTCACTTGAAAAGATGCCTGAGAGTAAAACATAGATCAAATAAGCATATTGGGCTCTTAAAGATAGAAATATTGAGTTTCCAGGACCTGTTCATTACACACATATCCAACAAGCACATTAAACTCTCCAATGATACTTATCAAATGTTAACACTGAGCCACTTTGTTATTTGTCAGCCTATGGAAGTTAGTCATCCACCGATTTCCAATTTAATTCCATGCTATTTTCTTGGCATGTTCTTAGAAATGCCACGTTTTCAGCTCAGTACTATTCTCTTGTGATGCAAGTGTGCTGACAGCCAAGACAAGATGCACTCTCTTCTTTTCAGACCAATTGTTGTTAATGTTGGTGGTGGTATTAGTGGTCTGATGGTCGTGGTGTGTCTGTGTGTGTATATGATGTGATTTTTTTGTTACTTCTCTTTGAATCTATTGAACTGGACATCACTCAATCTAAAATATCTAAAGTCAACAATTTGTAATGCTAAGCATTGTCCCTCTGCTGTGTGTTAGGCTCTAATTGCATTTGAAATAAATGAAAGAGAACTAGTAGATCTGTGTTCTTCCCTTCTGCCCATCTCTTTTAGCTGTAAAGTTTAGATTGACTTTCATTCTAGCAGAATCCATACTAAGGGAACAAAATATCTGCTATCAAAATTAAAAATCAAAAACAAACAAAAACAAGAGAGATCTGAGACCTGAGACTTCCTCAACTTTTTTGTAAATCAGGGTGGGGGATGTTTATGAATTAATTAATTTACTTTGGAGACTTCACTTGGAGAAAACCCTTGTGTAAAAATGAAAGTCAATCTTCTAAGTAGCGTTAGCTTAAACTTTGTAAACTTTACTCCAGTTGGAAATGACTGAATATTATCAAGTATGTCTAAATGTTTTGAATCATCTATGTAATTTTAAGTGAACTGGTAGGGGAGATGGGGAAATTCCCATTAATTTACAATAAACCATGATACTGCACTTCCTAACATTGTGTGTGCATGTACACCCGAGTGCAAATTATATTTTTCCTTCATAAGAAAATACCCAAGTTTTCCTAGAATAAACATTTAATTCTAAAAATCCTATGGGAACTTAATACTTTTAGATCTGTATGACTAGATTGTTGTCATATAGCCAATGGTAAAAGTGTTATTGCTGTTGACTGCTCACTAAAACACACATTAGTGGTGTGATGATTTGTTTAGAAAAGAAAAGTCTTATATTCTAGGATATACTATAAGAAAAATAAATGACAATGACAACTAAAGAAATTTTTATATTATACTTCATTTACTCTTGAACAGTTTCCACAAAGATAATAAGTATAGCACATTACGTGAAAAGTATATGTGATTGGGGGCCAGAGAAGTGGTGAAAGCAGTAAGGTATTTGCTTGTACAAGCTAGCCTAAGACAGCCTGCGGTTTGAACTCTGGGCATCTCAAATGGTCCCCTAAGCCATTTCTGTGTGCATAGCCAGGAGAAACCCCTGAGCGTCACTAGGTATGCCCCCCCCCAAAAAATGTATGTGATTGATGTAGCAGTATGGCATAGTATAGTATAGTATAGTATAGTATAGTATAGTATAGTATAGTATAGTATAGTATAGTATAGTATAGTATAGTATAGTATAGTATAGCAGACTGAAAAGTGATTAGAAGTGCTTTAAAATCAATTAAATCTCTGCAACAATGTACTCTTTACTGATTTTTTACTGTATAAGAGTAGCTGGCTCTTACCTCTATTCTTTCCAAGTACTGAAATGCTTCATAATCAAGTTAAAAGCATAGCATGAAAAAAAGAATATAGCAAATGACAGAGCTACTAGATAGTGGAATTAAACTGTTAATTTCCTGATATCAAGTCAGTATTTTATATATGTAATATATGCACACCTATATAGATGCATATATGCACACCTATATAGATGCATATATTCTATTTCCCCCAGTTTTATTGAGACAACGTAATTTACAATATTTTTAATGATAAAATTCAAGACATATTATTGTAATGCCATATTCAGAACTAAAGTCAGCTTCCCTTCAGCAATAGCCCATGGGCTCCTCATTGAACATTCCTCATGTTTCTAATTCCTTCTTTTTGTATCAATTTTAGTTTAACAAGATGAATATTGAGGTTATTTTTAATAAAAATAGGAATATAAGATGGGAAAATGATACAGCATCCAAGGCAAAATAAACTAGAAAATTAAATCCAACATTCTGCTGCCTTCAAGAAACAGATTTAAAAAGTCAGAGCAAACATAGAATCAAAGTCAAAAGTTGGAAAATAATCATTAAACAAACAACTCCCTATAAAGACTGATCTTCATACTGATATGAAGCACTAGCACTGGCATGGCCTCCCGGCTTAAAAAGTTTATAAATGATGGAGGGATATATATAAATCAGAAAGAAATTACTCTCTTAGACATATATGCACCCAATGAGGAGCCAGGAAAGTTACTTAAAAACTGTTAATAAATTTGAAGAATTACATTAATAACAACACAATCAGAGCTAGAAATTTCAAGACTGTCCTGTCACCTCTCAATAAATCAACTAGGCCAGTGGTCGGCAACCTGCAGCTCGCGAGCCACATGTGGCTCTTTACACTTTTAATTTGGCTCTTCTGTGTGCCCGGCAGCTGCTCCAGGCGTCAGGACTCTGCTCCTAGCCTCTGTCGGTGCGCCCCTGTGTGCAGCCTCAGCAGCCAACTCCAAGAGTGTAAGATGATACCCAGTATCAACCCTAAACAAAGATGCTTCCCAACGGCATCCTTTCTTAAACCTCTTCCTTTGATATGTAAAAACCCACTGAATATGTACTTTTGTCTCTCTCTCTTGACCTGAAGCCTCCTGGTATTGGGAATTGGTTTTAATAAAGAAAGAGGTGTTCTAGCTTTTTGGGCTCAAGGCAGAGACTACAAGGTAAAAGGTCATGGACTCCATGATCATCCTTTCCTGGCTAACTCGGTTTATTATTTCTTTCCTGCTACCCTGCTTCTTCAGACTAGGTTACATGGGGTTTAGAAGTATAGTGCCTGGAGTGATCTTAAAACACATCTTCCATGAAGGGATTTTTAACACAGAGTTTTCTTTTCCGTGGATTCTCATGTTCAGAGTACTCATGATTAAAGCTGTGAGCTAATGCCCTTAAATGCTGTTTTTCATATTGATTATGACTTTCTGCATAATATAAGTGCCAATCAGAATTTTTTGCCAGAGTGATAACATTTCAATATCTCCTCCTCAGACAGTTACCCCAGAATCAGATTCTCTTTTGAACATATCCATTTTATGTCTCACTGTAAAACCTACTTGTGAAACTTCCCTGCAGAGAAATAATAAGTTCATGGAGAAAATGAACAATGTCTGCCAAATACACAAGCTTAGCTACCCATTCCTTGTCCAACTGGGGCTATCCAAAATCAGAGCTCTGCTCTCACAGAAACTGCTCTACTTCTTCTCTCTTGCCAATAAGGCCAGAGAGCACCCTTCCCCCGAACAGCCACTTCACTTCTTCATGGAGAAGATGCTAGTAGTGGGCATCCATACTCTCACTCAGGGTGGTTAATAGCCTGGCTTTGATCACAATTGTGAATTTCACAAATTATCTTTACTGTGTCATCTGTCACAGAGTTTAGTTCAGCAGAAAGTTTTATTTTGAATTCAGTCTATCATACAATGAGTGGATACAATGTACGGGTGTGCAACTTCTGTTTCTTGTGACTAAACAAAAAAAAACTGAACCATGCACAGTGCATCATCTGTATATACGTCAACACATCAGATTATTATTCTGAGTGAAATGAGTCAGAAGGAGAGGTGTAGTCACAGAATAATCATTTGTGGCATATAAGAATAAGAAATGGCAAAATGGTAATAATATCTAGGGAAAATATGGATGAGGACAGGAGGACTAGTCCAACATAGAAAGCTTGCCATAAAAAGTTGTGAGTTCAGTTAGAATAGAGAAAGGTATATTATGACATTGATAGTCGGAACATATCACTCTGGACAAGAACTGGATACTGAAAATGGATAAGTGACATGCATTGTACCCTTTAATTAACAATATTGCAAACCACAGTGTCATAAAGGAAATTTTGCAAACCTCAGTGTCATAAAGGAAAAGAGAGATAGAAAGAAAAAGCAAAATATCTGACCCTGACATAGGCAGAGGAGTTTGAAGGGGAAGGAAACAAGGATTTCCACCACATTGGTGGTGGGGAAAGTGTACTAGTGAAGGGTGGTGTACATTCTATGATTAAAACTCAAGTGTGAATAATTTTGCAACAAATATGCTTAAATAAAAAATTATTTTTAAAATGTTTCAGGCACTCCATCAGAATTCCTTTATATCATTTGTCTTTAACAAATTGCCATTTTTGTTTTTGTATTTTAGTTTGGTTTCTTGCAGCACACTCTAAAGTGTCAATAGATTTTTTTTTCCTTTTAGTGAAATCACTACTTTTCTCTGGAACACTGTCTTTGCTTTTAAAGATTTTTAAAAGGTTTTTCTCTTTTACCTGTTTCTTCTCTATATTTTAGGGTTTCAAACTTTCAGCACATTTTGGTTATCAAGAGGAAACGTTTTGAAACATTTTGCTTACTTATCAGAAATCAAAGCATTTTCACTATCCAGAATTAACAAATGATCAGTGGATTCAAAAACTGTATTTCATGGTGGATGTTACTTCACATCTAAAACAGTTTAATCATAAACTACAGGGGAAAGGAAACACATTTTTTTCGGTGTCAGAAGAAGTTATTTCACTTGAAAACAAATTATCAGTTTTTGCTCAAGATTTTGACAGAGGAAAAAAAAAA
>PVKC010021481.1:0-18132 GCA_004027635.1 Crocidura indochinensis | reverse complement strand
TAGACCCCCAGCTAACATCATGTACGAAGATGAAATCCAAATGGATGAAAGACCTTGATATCAGACCTGAAACCATAAAATACATAGAACAACACGTAGGCAAAACACTCCAGGACATTGAGACTACAAGCATATTCAAGGAGGAAAATGCACTCTCCAAGCAGGTGAAAGCAGATATTAACAGGTGGGAATATATTAATCTGAGAAGCTTCTGCACCTCAAAGGAAATAGCGCCCAGGATACAAGAGCCTCCCACTGAGTGGGAGAAACTATTAACCCAATACCCATTAGCTAAGGGGCTAATTTCCAAAATATACAAGGCGCTGACAGAACTTTACAAGAAAAAAACATCTAATCCCATCAAAAAATGGGGAGAAGAAATGGACAGAAACTTTGACAAAGAAGAAATACAAATGGCCAAAAGACACATGAAAAAATGCTCCACATCACTAATCATCAGGGAGATGCAAATCAAAACAGCTATGAGGTACCACCTCACACCACAGAGAATGGCACACATCACAAAGAACGAGAACAAACAGTGTTGGTGGGGATGGGGAGAGAAAGGAACTCTTATCCACTGCTGGTGGGAATGCTGTGTAGTTCAACCTTTATGGAAAGCGATATGGCGATTCCTCCAGAAAATGGAAATTGAACTCCCATACAATCCAGCTATACCACTCCTAGGAATATACCCTAGGAACACAAAAATACAATACAAAAATCCCTTCCTTACACCTATTTTCATTGCAGCACTATTTATCATAGCAAGACTCTGGAAACTATCTAGATGCCCTTCAACAGACGAATGGCTAAAGAAACTGTGGTACATATACACAATGGAATACTATGCAGCTGTCAGAAGAGATGAAGTCATGAAATTTTCCTATACATGGATGCACATGGAATCTCTCATGCTGAATGAAATAAGTCAGAGAGAGAGAGAGAAAAACGCAGAATGGTATCACTCATCTATGGGTTTTAAGAAAAATGAAAGACATTCTTGAAATAACAATAATTTTCAGACACAAAATAGAAAAGAGCTGTTAGTTCCAGCTCACCTCATGAAGCTCACCACAAATAGTGATGAGTTTAGTTAGAGAAATAACTACATTTGAACTGTCCTAATAATGAGAATATATGAGGGAAATGGAGAGACTGTCCAGAGTACAGGCGGGGGGTGGGTGGGAGGAGGGAGATTTGGGACAATGGTGATGGGAATGTTGCACTGGTGATGGGTGGTGTTCTTTACATGACTGAAACCCAAACACAATTATGTATGTAATTAAGGTGTTAAAATAAAAAAAAGATTAAAAAAAAAGAAAAATGAGAAGTTTGAAGTAAAACAAAGTAATCCATGTCTCATGGTCCTATGTAAAAGGCAGGAGTCCCTATTTAAAAGATTAAAACAAAAATTAAAAACAAGAGAAAACAAAAGGGCAGTGTGTGGCAATATTTTTGCATAAGCACAACAAAAATTGGGGAAAAGAAAAAAGAAAAAAAATTTGGCCTAAAATCAGGGTAGATCCTACCCATGAAACATCCTGGTAGAAGGTTCCAGGCATGCTAACTTGTCTAACTCCATGGTCTTTCTTCATGGTATCAGTAAAAGTCCTACTCAATCACAGTTGTCACAGTTAGGTTTCTATAATGAAAGATCTTAGTTTTTGCACAGATCCTATGTCAAAGTTAGGGTTCATGGAGCATCTTTTGGTTTAATATCACTGTTAGGTGAGGTAATATGTCTTTACTTATGGCTTCATCTCACCTTTAGGCAGGGAACCCTGCCCTGAAAGGAAGTTGTTAATGTTTCCAAGTCATAAGGGTGTCATATGCATTCACTCTGGACCAAATCAGTGCATTAGGGCCTTCCCAGGCAGAAGTCTGATTCCTGGTGCTGGTGCAGAAAACTGTGTGCTGATTTCACAGATAGGATCAATGGTTCAGGGGCGAATAGCCAAAGTTCAATTGACTGAAGCCTAAGTCAATATTATGCCATTTGCTTCAATTATTCATAAGGTAGCATTGGGAATTGGGAAAGAGAAATTTAAAATTCTTTTAATAGTAGATTTCTGATAAAGAAAATATTACAAACAAAAAGAAAACACTCACCAGAATAATGGCACACATATTTTTCTGCATATCTAAGAAAAATTGTTTTGGACGCATGATGTGGCTCAGTGGTAGAACACCTGACATGGTTAGGAGTCCCTAAGTTTGATACCCAAAACTGCCCCACACATCCACTGAACATCAACCCTATCTCTACCTCACCAGCACAATCATGTGTGTAAGCCACATTCCACTGTAATTCTATAAACATAGGGAAGGAAATATTTTTAAAGACTTAAGAAATAAGATTTATGAAAGTCATGTAGTTAAAAAGGAAGTTATCATAATAACACAGAAATCATTGAGAATGAGAGACTGTAACTGATTTAAATAATGTGTCCAGATCTAAGATATAAGAAAAAGGAGGTTAATAATGGACAGAGTAGGTTGTTGTTCATATCTAAGCATGGCTTACATGTTTTCCAGTTAATATATGTTCTGATAAATAGATAAAAATAGTTACTAGATGCAGAATAGAAATGTGGTTAAAATTAATTTTTAAAACATACAGTGAAGAATATGTTTGACTAAATCCCATACTAGAGTCTTTAATGTACTTTAAAATATTTTGTGTGTTTCCAAAAGGGGATGGAATCTGTGGGAGTTGCCAAATAAGTAACCAAGGAATGTTCTTTTCCAGAAACAAATTTTAGAACTTGTAATCCAATATTATATTCTAGAAGAACATTTCCCAATGTGTTTTTCTGAGATCCTGGATGAAGCCTTTTGAAGGAGAAGCAAAAGCCAGCTTGGGCAAAGTTGTTGGGTCACAGACTTGTGTTGAAAGCACACACACTGGTTATTAATCTTATTCAGGCACAGAAATTTCTCAAAAATGTTTTCAATTTAGTTATATGCATATTTTGAAACCATTTTCTTGCCTGTTTCTTTTCAATGAGTTTTTTGCCTTATTTGTGCAAAATCTCTATATGATTTGGGTAGATCACTACCCAACAATTTCTCCTTCGGCTCTGAAGCAAATGTCCACCTAATCGACTAGTCTATCTAATATCTATCTAAAAGGGATAGAATCAAATCATCCTCAGACTTCCTATGCTCATGACAATCTCAAAGTCCACTGCTAAGCGTGGTCTAAGCTGGAGGGATGTAGGATGAGGCCTTTCTCCTCCAGCTCAGACCACGTGTCTGTTACCCTGTTCAGTAGGTGATTCTGAGGTGAATGCGGCGGGAAGAAAGCCAACAAGCAGTCAGGCTTCCGAAAAAAAAAAAAAACAAAAACAAACAGCTCTTTATTCCGTGAAGAGGCCAAAACCAAAAGGCCTAAGAATAGCCACAGGAAAAAAAGCCCCCCACCTTCCACAGACCCTTGCTTTTATACCCCAGAATCAGGTACCACCCAATAGTGAGATCAGGTACCACCCAATGATGGGAGCAGAATCAGATACCACCCTAGGGTGGGAGCAGAATGCCAGGTCATACCCTAGGGTAGGGCACAATCACCGATCAGGGTAGGGTCAGTAACATAATAATTTCATTAAAATGTTTACATACACAACATACATGAAAAATTTTAAGTGAAAAGACAAAAGTATACTTTTCCCACTACTTTCTAATATCCCCTCCCCCCAAAAGGAATCACCTTGAAAGATGGATCTATAGACTTGACAACAGGCTTTATTGGCCTTTCTTTTCTGGGTCTTTCCTGTTGTCTTTACTTCTCCTGTGTATTTCTCAACCAATGAAATAACTGTCCCCAGAGCTAAGTGTCAGATAGCTTGACCTCTGCTTTGACCTCTGCTTAATACTGTTCTTTGCTCTGACTGATGATCATTTCTCTCAGCACATTTTTTTTTCTATCTAGTGTTGTTGGTTCAAACCTCCTAGCACATTGGAAAAGATATCCAGATCTCCAAATAACCTTTACCTTCTTTTTCATGCCTTTTCCTCTTTTTGATGAAATCTCTTCTTCTCCTTTGTGTGTTCAGAATTCAATTAGTTTCTTCCTATACAAATATTCCCCCTATATAAATATTTACCTTAGAAAATATTTAAAAATATTTAAATATCTTAAGGTATTAGTGGTGGAAGAAGTACATAAAATTATAATAGCTGCAAGGATACTAAGAGGATTTAATCAAATCATCAAATCCACAAATATATTATAGAAAGTCAAATTAATGCAACAAAAATCGATTTGACCTTAATTGTAAAGTAAGAGACAGGAAAAGTCAGTTCTAAAATGAAATGCTTCATCTCTCCTATAATATAATTCACCTTTTATATTGTAGACAACAAGTTCATGTTGTAAGGGTGGAAACTCTTATAGAAAAGCCCTGGTAGGTAAATGGCAGTAATGTATAATAAGTAGTGCTTTGTAGTGAGAGGACATGTTTTGACCCCTAAAATTTATTAGCTTTTCCATCCTCAGAAACATGCTTATAACTAAAGTTGCTTTGCAGATGGTTGACTTATCCCTTCCCCAAGCATGCCTCCAGTCCACAGCTTGAATGCTTGAATTGTCTCTGAGCCTTTGACCGGGCCACTATCCCAAAGCCTGAGCTCACCATTTCTTCATCAAATAACACTTTCCTTATCTCTTAGTTCCAGAAACTACTGATCCATGATCGATCCTTCAAAAATCACCCACCATTTAAGAAAGTTTCAATTGCATATCCAGTCCCAGCCAAAATTATATAAAAAATATCTGAAAAATCAATAATGTTCACACCCATATTTTGTTCATCTTAAATGTTTGCTGTTTTTAAAATTCAAGCCTAGTCTACAGTTTCTAGTTCTTATGTATAAACTGATAAGTAACTTTAATTTGACTTGTCACACTAAAAGTGTTCTAGTATTCACTTAGCCTCTGCATAAAGCAATATCAAGATCAATTAGGGATATCTGCTATGGATAAGGGAGTGATCAAAGTTCAAAGAGTGAACAAAATTTGCAATTTTACTATAAACTCTACCCCCATTACATCATTCCCATACCTGTTCACTTGCCTATCCCAGTCATAGATTTCCCATATCCTGAGTCACACAAGTTAATCTATAAAGTTCATTTGTGATCTGTGAACCTTATAAAAATCAATTGATTCATTTGCCAAATTATCCTGTTCTTGATTGAAATACGTTGCTTTTTTTCTATACTTAGAAAATGATGTTCTAGGAAAATATTTAGCAAAGATGTATTCACTATTTTAACTTTTCAAGGTCCAAAAGGTGTAGGTTACTAGGATCATGGGCTATAGATATTTACTTTCCATCTTGAAGAAAGATTTGCTAAGCCCTGAAGTATTCTGAAGTATTAGCCCTTGTCATAATACCTAGTACATATAATTAGTGGTTATAACTTAAAACTTACATATATACCACTGCATGTCATAAAATTGTTCTAATAATCAGAATAATCATTTTAATAATCATAAATATATGAAATGGTTACTATTATTATCCCCACTTTAAAAATGGGAAAAATGAAACACAAAGACATAACATTTCTTACCTGTAGTCACTCAGCAAACAGATCATAAAGACAGAAATTAAACCATGGCATCTGACTCCAAAGCTTTTGCTCTCACCCAACATAGCCTAAAGTTCTACCGGTGTGAATGCATCAGAGTTATTTAAGGTGCAAAACTACAAAAATAGTTTTGCAGCATGTGTAGCAGAGAAAATCTCTGGTGGAAAGACATATATGTCTTTCCATGTAATATTACTACTCCTAATTTTTCCTTTGACTTCTTTTTCTAAAGGCAACAACTACTACATTTACATTATGTATTTAAAACAATACTGAATGGTAGAGGACTGAACACTCATTATGAATCATAAAATTCCAGGGTTCCTGACTTTGGACCACTGATACCTTAATATTCTCTTTCCTTAATTTCCCAAAATTTTATGTACTTTGACAATACCTAATATTCTCTATTTTTAAAAGTAGTCTTGGATTTACCAAAAGTATGAACAGAAAATGTTGAGATTGTGCTTGTTTATTTGTTTAAGACCAGTTCAGACTGTGCTCAAAGCTTACTCCTGGCTCTTCACTCAAGAATCATTCCTAGTTAACTCAGGAAATCATGTGGAATACCAGGGATTAAATCCAGGTCAACCATGTGCAAGACAAATGGCTTATCCATTATACTCTTTCTTTTCAGCTCTGTCTGTTGTTTGGTTTTATTGTTGTCTTGATGGAACCAGGATTAGCCACAGGCAAGGCAAGTGCCTTAATTCCTGTACTAGCTTTCCAGCCCCATCTTCTATATATTTGAAGTTTTTTGATGATGGTGTAGAAGAAAATAGGTGGTATAGGATTCATGGGAGAAAAAAGCACTTGAAGTGACATAATTCACACCAATTGGTATTACTATGGGTAGATATGAACTATCAGGGGGAAATACTAAACCACCAAAATAGTGGCCCATCTATTATTCAGGGTGGAAAGACTGAGCTTATGGCAGAAAAGAAATCCATGAGAAAAAGTCTTCCCAAATTAAGCCCCAGTCTTTTTAATTAACGATAGTGGAAATTACTAGGTACCCTTCCCCTTCCAATGTGGAAGGGGAAAGCCAAAGAAACGTGTAGATTAGATTCAAATATGTGGAGATTGTGAAGATTATTGCAGGGAAAAGAAGGTAGGAATGGCTGCAAAATCTGAAGAGAAATAAAGAATTCTCCTTTTTGGAATCTTTGCTTCTGACTCCCTATGGAAGACTGACAGGTCAATTGAGTTTTTCAATCTCTTCTGGACCCCCACATCTCTATTATATACACAAAATAAAGGAGAATTCCAACAGTGCTACTTTCAGGGAAACAGAAGAAGTTACTCAGAATGCATAAGCAGAAAAATTCTATAGGCAACCATGTACAAATCAAATGAAGGTCTTTGAAGAAGATGGTAAATCTATGAGAGAAATCTTAAAGCATAGAAATAGAGGATACAATAAAAAATTTCAAAGACCTTCATAGTTACATTCAATGAGGTTAGATATCATAATTAATTCAGAGAGGTTGAAAATATCAAAAAGAGTTTAAGATCAGAATGAGTTCTTCACAAAGTGATTGGATAAATTAAATAAATTCAAACAGGGGCCAGAGAGATAGCACAATGATAGGGCCTTTGCCTTGCACGCAGCCAACCAAGGAGACAGTGATTCAATTCCGAGCATCCCATATGGTCCCTGGAGTCTGACAGGGGCAATTTCTGAGCACAGAACCAGGAGTAACTCCTGAACACTGCCAAGTGTGACCCAAAAACCAAACTCCCCAATATAAATAAATCCAAACATATACTGGGTAAAATTTAATCTAACATAGAAAGAAAATTTAATCTAACATATAATTACACATTTAATATCATAAAAGAAATAGTAAAAGAAAGTGGAAATAGAAATCAAAGCAATGACTCATGAAAAGAAAGGAAAGAAAGAATATTTAGGGGCTGGAGCAGTGGTGTAAGCAGTAGGGCAGTTGCCTTGCATGCACTAACCTAGGACAGACCGAGGTTTGATCCCCTGGCATCCCATATGGTCCCCAAGCCAGGAATGATTTCTGGGCACATAGCCAGGGTAACCCATGAGTATCACCAGGTGTGCCCCCCCAAAAAAAAAACATGACAAACAAAAAAGAAACAAGATTTTGGAGAAAAATGAAAATCTAAAAGAACTATCAGAATACATCAGAAGAGTACACAGTCTAATGGAATAATAACTGGAAAAAATTGTCAAAGTTTTATACTCATATAAATCTTAGAAGATTGAACCAGAATAAACAATGATTGAAAAATTACAAATACATAAATGGAAAAAGTAATCAACTCTCCCAAAGATGAAAAGCATAGGTCCAGGTATCTTCACTAGAAACTTTAGATATATATTTAAAGAACTAATAACCATGTTGCTCAAGCTCTTCCCAGAAAAAAAATATGAGAAAACATTCACAAGGGAATTCTATGAAGTCACCATCATTCTAATTTCCAGGACAGAAAAGAAAAAAAAAGAGAGAAAACTACAGACTTATATTTCTGGTGAACTACACAAAGATCTTGGAAACTTAATTCAATAATATATCAAGAAAGCAATATATTATTACCAAGTGGGATTCATCCCTGATATGAAAGAATGGTTCATAAATGCAAATCAATTGATGTAATACACCACATCACCACAAAAATTATCAATCTATAGACATCATAAAAAGGATTTGACAATGGTCAATATCCATAAACAACAAAAACATTCAACCTGGAACCAGAAGAAACATACTTCAACATAATAAAATCCAGATATGACAAACAGTTGACATACTGAATGCTGAAAAACTGAAAGCTTTTTCTTGAATATCTAAAATTAGATAAAGATACTTTTTTTTTGCCACCACATTTCAACATAGTTTGAAAGTCCTAGCCAGGTAAATCAGGCAATAAAAGACATAAAATAAAGTCATATTGGAACATAAGTAAATCTGTTTCTATTTACAGATGATTTGATAATATACATGAAAACCCAAAGAACACCAAAAAAACTATTAAAATAATTGAGTTAAAGTAACAGGACACAAAACCAATACTCATAAATTTGTTCTGTGTGCATATCCATATATGTTATTTATGATGAGATAGAATAAAATTAAGAAAACAATACCACTTACAGAATATTTTCTTCCAGAAGTATTGGAAGAAACCAAATAGAATATGAAAAAAAACCTATGCAATAAACATGTAGGATATTATGAAAAGATATAGAAGATACAAAATTAAAAAACTTCTCTTAACATGGAAGAATAAATATCAGTAAAATTGTCATTTTACCTAAAGCAATCTATAAATTTAATTTAATCTCTATAAAAATATCAATTGCACCTTGACCTGCATAACTGAGTTTTCCAAGGTGGCAAGTGATGTGTGAGGGGGAAGGATAAAGAAGACATTAAGACATTGGTGGAGGGATGTTGACAATATTGATGGTGCGTGTGGCATTGTAGCCTGAAAGTTTAGTATTAACATTATTACAAACTATGGTGCCTAAATAAAAGTTGCAGGGAAATGCATTTAGAAATGCATAAAAATATAACAAAGCATTCTAACATTTTGGGGAAGGAAAAATACTCAAAATAGTCAAATTTGAATATAAAAGAGGAAAGCAGGAAATAGCACACAACTCTACTATGAAAAAACAGCAATAAAAGCCATAGCCCCATAATAGTGAAATAAAAATGAACACACAGATAAATGGTATATGATAGTCTAAATAGACAAAATAGAATTAGAGCCAAATGATAATGCATATTACTCGATGAGAAAGAAGCCAAATACCTAAAATATATGTAGAAAAACCTCTTCAATGGCACTTGAAAACTTTGATAACCATATGCCACAGAGTGAAACTTGATCATCATAGAACACCATAGAAAATCAACTCAAAATATTAAATACTCAGATTTAAATACTCAGATAACTACCATACTCAGTATTAAATATTATATTTTATATCTAGCTATAAAAATAGAATGAAAAAACATGGGTGATATATTTCAGGGTAACAAAATCAGAGATGTCTTTGAATACCAAATTGTAATGGTTAGGAAAATAGAAACAAAAATAAATGAAGTTATGTCAAACTAAACATTTTTACACACAATGGTAACTGCAAAATAAAAACTCACACAGGTAACTTACTAATTGGAAGAAGATAGTCATACATCCAACAAGGGGTTCAAATACCCAGAATGGCAAGAACTTACACAGCTTAACAGAACAAGCAACTCAATCAACAGATGAAAAAAAATCCCCAAATAATAGTTTCCAGAGAAGACATACAGATGGTTTACATCCACATTAAAACATGTTCAGTATTACTTATTAAGGTTTGGATTTCATATTTATCTAACTAGGATAAATGAATCGACCTATATACTTGCAATTTTCTGTAGTTATCAGCAGTAATAGAACCTCAAGTATACTTGAAGCTTGACTGGTGTAGTGGAAACTTTCTATAATACTATACTTAACACCCAGTATTTTTGTCAGCCTTCCTGCTCTATGACCTTCAAAGGAAATATCCAGTAATATTGCCCCCTTCTCCATATAATTAAACACACACACTTCAGGTGAGATAGAAAATTTTCAAAGGACTCTAGTTGGGCATCTATTTGCCTTATTTCAGAAGGTGAGCAAGGTCTGGTAGGAATCTTCTCCCCATTAGCATCAGTGGATCTCTATGAAACTCTAGGTCTGAGGCTCTGGTTACCTCTCTGTGGCTTTTAGGGTAGCAGTTTTCTCAATGACCTCAATATTCTGATGTCCCAAGGGGAACTGCTGTTGCCACTTAGAATCTTTTCTCTTGACCATGAATAGGAGAGTACAACTTCCAAATCCTTTCCACTTGGGACAAGAAAATAGAAGTTAATTTCATATGCTCTCAGGAAGAAAACTTGTATTACCAACATTTCCCACACTACACTCTTTTCCACATATATAATTAAATTCTCTGTTTCTGTCCCATATTGTGTGAGAAATTCCCTCTTCACCTATAAATAAGCAGACCTCACTTTTTAACTTACTTGTTCTTCCACCATTTGTGGTGGAGTTTTCTACACACAAGGCTCTATAGTACTTACTTTTTATATCAATTCCCTGATCCAAGATTTTGTTTTGGGGAGGGGGGCCTGTTTTTTCCTGATAATTTTTGACTCTGTGCTTTTATAAGAAGAAATATCTAAAATATCTAAAATCCCTTTGAGGAACTAAAACCTCCTGGAAGTTGATGTCATTTCTTGTTCCCTTGAGGAGCTCCTGAAAGCTTTGCTTGGTGAAGTCAAAGATCTGTTGTATAGCCACACAGTAATTTTGTGAGAGTAAGTTACTTTGCTTCCATTGTAAACAAATGTGGTAATAGTATTGTAAATGAGGCTGACATTATGAAATGAAATACTCTGAGCTATATCTGCAAACTCAAAGACTGCCTTACAAGTGAGTCAATTGGAACTATAAATGAGATCTCTGTATATCTCTTAATGGACATAATGCCAACATTTCACTTTTTCTTTTTCTTTTTTTTTTCTCACTTTTTCAAGATAACTGCAAGGTCTTCTAAAAGTTTATTGCTAAAAACTTCAATGTTGACACACTGGATCACACATTTAATTAATCTATTTTTCTTATATTTTATTTTATTTTATTAATTTTTCTTTTTCTCTTCTTTTTTTGTTTGTTTTCTGGGTAATACCCAGTAGCGCTTAGGGGTTACTCCTGGCTCTACGCTAAGAAATCGCTCCTGGCAGGCTCGAGGAACCATATGGGATGCCGGGATTCAAACCACTGACCTTCTGCATGCAAGGCAAATGCTTTACCTCCATGATATCTCTCCAGCCTCTATTTTTCTTATATTTTTAATAAGTTTTAGTGATCCAGGGATTGAGCTCAGAGCTTCACACATGACAGGCAAATGCACTATCACTCTATAGGTTATGGTCAGCCATATCTCTGACCCTCATACATTTTTGGATTATCATTAGACTTAGATAAAAGCATAAACGATGAGTAAAAATATATAGATTAGAACTATATATTAAATTTTCATAAAAATATAAAAATGATGTGGGGCTCGGGAGATAGCATGGAGGTAAGGCGCTTGCCTTTCATGCAAAAGGTCATCGGTTCGAATCCCGGTGCCCCATATGGTCCCCCGTGCCTGCCAGGAGCAATTTCTGAGCATGGAGCCAGGAGTAACCCCTGAGCACTGCCGGGTGTGACCCAAAAACCACAAAAAAAATATATAAAAATGAGCAAATTATTCAAATACATTTTAGTGGGTATTGGTGATTCTCTCATAAATGCTCATATCTTGCATCACACCTAGACATCCAGAAAGCAATCTCTGATATATTTGCTTTCCATCAAGCAAAATTGTTCAATTCTATAGTACTTGAGACTGTTTACTGCTATATGAAAGTTAAAAAGGGGGCTGGTGAGATATTACACAAGAGGAGGAGCTTCTTTGCATATAGTCATTCTTTGCATATAGTCATTCCAGGTTTAATCCCTGCAGCACACAGGGTCTATGAGCCATACCCAGAATGACCCCTGAGCACATCAGGATGCCCTTATACCATGCTACATCTAAAAAGAGTTGTAAAAATGAAGTGAGTTGAGATAGTACAGCATGTAGTGTGCTTACCATACATGTGGTTGATTTGAGTTTGATCGCCGACTTCCCAGGAATGATTCTTAAGAACGAAGTCAGGAGTAATTCCTGAGTACTACTTGGCATGACCAAAACCTTCTCCCATTAGATTATGTGAAGTTCTTTTCATCAGAAAAGCTTAAAGTCTTGGTGCATAAAAAAAATCCATAGTCCACAGTGACATAGAAGAATATAGGTAGTGAGTGAAGTGCCATAACTAAGAAGAGATGGCAATGAGTTTATAAAGGGAAGAGAATACTTGACTTGGCTACTTTAAGCCAAAATAATACTGGGGGTAAGTATGCTATACTTCACATGGGAAAGAATACACCAAAATAACAACAGAGAAGGATAATGGGGACAAATACTTCATTTCAATGCATAGTGTATACATTTACGTAGTATTTAGGAAAAAAGGAGATGTTGAAAAGGACCAAATTTATTAATGTTATATTATAGAAAAATATATGTTATGCATACATACACACATATATAAAAATACGCATACTATAACACAACTCGCTTAGATAAATAATTAGGATGGGAGAGATGTTTGGTTTGCATGAAACCAAACCAGGCTCAATCTCTAGCACTTCATGGTCCCCTGAGGCCTACCAGGAGAAATCCCTGAGCAGAGAGTTAGGAGTAAAGAGAACACTGGCAGGTTTCATCCAAAATCCAAAAATGAGTTAGAAAGATATGGAAGGGGACCATGGATAAAGAGATTTAAAAAAGGTGGAAGAAAGTAATTTACTAGTTTTCTTAGCTTCCAGCACGCCTTGATTCAAGTGTTCAAAGGTAATGTCATCAGAAATATTCTAATTTATTCTTTTTTTTATATTAAGTTCACCTTCTCTTGAGAGGAAGTGGTCACCTGCACTCCACATTTCATTCTTCCAACTCAGCAGTACCAAAGCAATTATACTAAGCCCTATTATAATGAGCCCAGCAAATGACTTCACCATTATTATATTGAAGAGATTTATGCCAGATGTCAACCTCTGCATCAATTTCTGGGACCAAAGGGATTTTGGACTCTAGACTTCACATTCCTTGTTTCCCAAGATACTGTCAACTGTATCTAATGAAATTTCTTGTTGGGAAAAAAAAAAGAGTTGACTCTACCAAGAAAATGGAGAAGCTACTCTCTAAAACCAATTAAAGCAAGACTGAAAATGAGAGGGATCAACTCTGCAGAGGCCTTAGTAAAAACCTATAGGGGGCATGTTATACACTAGATATCACTCAATATCAACTACAGGTCAGTTCTAATTTAAGGATAACTTGGAACATGGACTGGACAGGAGTATGTATGCAGGAGTGTTTGAAGCACTTGTCCAAATAGTCCTTATAGTATGGCAAGCACAGTCGTAAGTATCTTGAAGACATAAGAACATTTAGTTAACTTTGCTTTTAAATCTTCGCAATCTTTCATCTAGACAAATATTATGGACTCACTAGCCATATGTCCCCACTTAAATTTAAATTAATTAAAATTAAATAAAATTTAAAACTCAATTTCTCACTTGCACTCTCCACATTTCACTTGGGGTTAATAGCTACCATATTATGTAGTACCAAACATTTTCCTTTTTTTTTTTTCAAGCATTGCAGAAACTTCTATTAGGTAGCATTGAATTAAACTAGCACTTCCATCAGTTGTGTTAATTTCCTCCAGAAACATGTGCTTGGGTATCAAACTTTTCTCTTGATGGTTAATTTAAAATAATGAGGAAAAGAGAGTTGAATTATTCTGTTAATGATAGATCCCATATAGAATCACCAAAGAGAAGCTAAGCTCCAACCTGAAATTCAATTAAAAATGTTGATTATCTATCCATGACTCTGCCTACGCCCCTGCATGCCTTTTCTGACTCTTTTCCTCAAAGCATGTCCTGTCAAGTTGGAAAATAAGTTCTGATTATTGGACTTGCTCAGGATTGATTAACAGACACTGATTAAGTATCCACAGAAAGAAGAGAACATGATGCTGGTTAATTGGGATTTGGAGGTTCATGACCTCTGATTGGTTGGATGCAGATGTCCTGCAGGGTCTTAGGAAATGATTCTTCAATTCTTCAATTGCTCTGGCAGCCTCTGACTGAGTACCCAGGATGGGTTTTTATTGCATCAAGAAAGCCTAAATGTTTCAGGGTGAGTTTAGATTTGATGAAAAATATTTGCGATTTCAGGACAAGTTTGGATTTGATGAAAAATATGGCCATATCCCCAGAATATAACACATGGTGAAGAAAAAAGTCATATTATATTTACTACTTTGAATATTATTTATGTAGTAGAGAAAAATCGGGAGTAACTGTGAACATCATCTTTGAAGAAGGAAGGTGTGGGATAACAGGCATCAATGATTGCTTTCCACTGCAGTTAGAATTTGATAAAAATCCTGGAGAGATTGCACAGCGGTAGGACATTTGCCTTGCATGTAGCCGATCCAGGACAGACAATGAGTGATTCGAATCTCAGCATCCCATATGGTCCCCCGAGCCTGCCAGGAGCGATTTCTGAGTGCAGAACTAGGAGTAACCCCTGAGCACTGCTGGTTGTGACCCATAACAAACAAAAAAAAAGACTCACTAAAAATATGCCAAAAAATGTTTCATGTAGCACAAGAACCACATGTGATAAAGCCATTCTCTGATACAGATGAGGAAATGAAAACTTAGTGAGGCTCAACAATATTACAAACATGTCTATCCTTGCCACTACGGGCAGAGGTGGGACATAAATCCATGACTATCTTATACCCATTTTGAAATCACCACCTTGCATTCATATAGTATTTTCTAATCAGTTAAGGAAGCTTGACCCTCTCCTTTTTCAGAAGTCAGGCCACAGAGATAGTTCAATACATAAGGCATTTGCCTTGCATGTGAATTGTTCAGGTTCAATTCCTGGCAGCATATGTCTCCCTGAGTGATCCCTGAGCATAGAGCCAGGAAAAAGTCTTGAGCACTGTGTAGGTAGCACCCAAAACAAAAAATGAAATAAAATAAAATAAAAACTAAATAAATAAATAAATAAAATTATAGACTCTTTTTTGGAAATCATAAGATCTTGAGCAGTTTCAAAGTTAGATACCTTGGGGCCAGAGCAATAGTACAGTTTAGATAGGACACTAGTCTTTAACTCTGCCACCCTAGAGTCTATCCCCAGTATCCTATGGTCCCTCACCTGAAACTGGCAGATGTAACCCCTGAGTGCAGAGCCAGTAGTAATCAGCCTTAAATACCACTTGGTGTGGCTTAAAACTAAATTAAAACAAAACCCCACAAAGTTAAAGGCTTTATTTTTGGACTGATTTGCCATAAATATATACGTGAGAATATTGACTCATTTCCTGCATGTGTGTATTCACTGACTCATTGTTCTAGCGGATATTGAGAAATCTATTATGGACTCATTTTGGGAAATATGGAAATTAATAAATAATGGGCTTTTGCTTAAAACATCTGTCTCATATTTGAATATCCGTAGTTGAAATCAGAGTGGCAGATATAATGACAGAAGGAAATATGGGATGATGAACATCATCATGCAAAAGTTGAGGGGAGGCAACCAGGAATCAACAATGAGGAGAAATTTGTGACCATTGTGGAGAAATTTAAAATAATAAAATCAAGTAACAGATTTCTTTGGATTCTCATCATGATCTTTTATGATTTTGAAAATATTCCATTTGCTGAAAAGTTCATCTGCCCAACATTTGGCCAAATAGTCTGCAGATTGGTGAGGTATGCTCCAAGAAGAACCCACAAGGCTCGCCACCATAAGTGATGATAGGGGTGGAAGCAAGAAGAGTTGGTGAAGAAAGCAGTTGACAAGATTTTGAACAGGGCAATGGCATGACTAAATGGCACATACATGTATGTAGATACAGACAACAACCTGAAAGTAGAGGATATACATTCTTTGTAAACACTCCTGGATCATGCTCAAGTTGATATTAACATTAGTCACAAAGAAATCAGCAATAGTTTCATAAATTAATTTTTGTCCCCCAATTCACAATACAGACCAGGCAAAGAGCCTGGGTTGAGTTGTATATGGGGTGCATTTACTGTACTTCATGTTTCTATACAGTCAGTGTAAATAACACAGCCTGTGATAAAAATTAGGAGGCCTTATCTTTTATTTTTTTTATTTTTTAATATATATATCCCAAGGACACTTGAGGTATTAATCATGGGAATGTCACACCGGTAAAGGATTTTAATTAAATTTATAAATTTTTAATTTATATATATAAATTAAAATTTTATAAATTATATATGTATAATTTATATTTTTTTATTATTTTTTTATTTTATTTTAACACCTTGATTACATACATAATTGTGTTTGGGTTTCAGTCATGTAAATAAACTATTCCCTTTTACATGTGTTCCTTTGTTAGAGTCCTAGATTCTTAGAGCTGTTTTCACAGCTTCCAATATTCTTTCTTTTTTTTTATTTTAACACTTAATTACATACATAATTGTGTTTGGGTTTCAGTCATATAAAGAACACCACCCAAAACCAGTGCAACATTACCATCACCATTGTCCCAAATCTCCCTCCTCACACCTACCCCCCGCCTGTACTCTGGAGAGTCTCTCCATTTCCCTCATATATTCTCATTATTAGGACAGTTCAAAATGTAGTTATTTCTCTAACTAAAATCATCACTATTTGCGGTGAGCTACATGAGGTGAGCTGGAACTTCCATGTCTTTTCTCTTTTGTGTCTGAAAATTATTGTTATTTCAAGAATGTCTTTCATTTTTCTTAAAACCCATAGATGAGTGATACCATTCTGCGTTTTTCTCTCTCTCGCTCTGACTTATTTCACTCAGCATGAGCGATTCCATGTGCATCCATGTGTAGGAAAATTTCATGACTTCATCTCTTCTGACAGCTGCATAGTATTCCATTGTGTATATGTACACAATGGTCTGTAGTTTTCTTTTTTCGTTGCATCTTTCTCAGGTTTGGGATCAACGTGATGTTGGCTTCCTAGAAGTTATTTGGAAGTATTTCCATTTTTTCGATTTCATGAAAGAGTCTTGCCAGGATTGGTAGTAGTTCCTCCTGGAAAGTTTGAAAGAATTCATTAGTGAATCCATCTGGGCCTGGACTTTTGTTTTGGGCAGACATTTGATTACCATTTTAATTTCAACAATAGTGATGGGGGTACATATATATATATGTTATATATATAACATATATATATATATATATATGTTACATCCTCTTCCTTCAACCATGGAAGATTGTAAGAGTCCAAGAATTTATCCATTTCTTCCAGGTTCTCATTTTTAGTAGCGTAGAGAGTCTCAAAGTAGTTTCTGATTACCCTTTGAATCTCTGCCATATCAGTAGTGATCTCTCCTTTTTCATTCCTGATATGTGTTATCAAGTTTCTCTCTCTCTCTCTTTCTTTGTTAGTTTTGCCAGTGGTCTATCAATCTTGTTTATTTTTTCAAAGAACCAACTTCTGCTTTTGTTGATCTTTTGGATTGTTTTTTGGGTTTCCACTTCATTCGTTTCTGCTCTCAGCTTTGTTATTTCCTTCTGCCTCCCTATTTTTGGGTCCTTTTGTTGAGCACTTTCTAGTTCTATAAGCTGCGTCATAAAGCTACTTAGGTTTGTCCCTTCTTCTTTCCTAATATGGGCTTGTAGAGCTATAAATTTTCCTCTCAGTACTGCTTTTGCTGTGTCCCATAAGTTCTGATAGTTCGTGACTACTATGTGTCTTGGGTTATCTTTTCTGGGGTTTCTTTTGGTTGGTACTCTTCGGGTATGCAAGATTTGATCACATATATTCTTTAGTTCTGGAAGTTTCTCTTGAATTATCTTCTTGACCGTTGATTCTTC
>PVKC010021480.1:0-18155 GCA_004027635.1 Crocidura indochinensis | reverse complement strand
GCCAGCCAGGAGCAATTTCTGAGCATGGAGCCATGAGTAACCCCTGAGCACTGCCGGGTGTGACCCAAAAACCAATAAAAAAAAAAAAGAAATAACTACACAGAGAACTATCCTAATCATATTCATGAATGAGGGAACTGGAAAGCCTGTATGGAGTACAGGTGGGGGTGGGTTGGGAGGGAGGGAGATTTGGGACATTGGTGGTGGGAATGTTGCACTGGTGAAGGGGGTGTTAAAAAAAGTTTAAAAAATAACAAAATCAAAAAAGAAAAGAAAAAATAAGGCCTCCCAATTCTTACCACAGGCTGTGTTCTTCACACTGACTGTATAGAAAGAGGAGGTACAGTAAATGCACCCCATATACACCTCAACCCAGACCCTTGCCTGGTCTGTATTGTGAATTTGGGGACAAAAAAAATAAAGTACAGGCAGGGTGGAGAGGAGGGAAATTCGGGACATTGGTGATAGGAATGTCACTGATGCAGGGAGGTGTTCATTACATGACTGAAACTCAACTACAATCATATTTGTAATCAAGGTGTTAAAATAAAGATATTACTTTTAAAAAAGAAAACAGTATTCCCTCAATCATAAAGATATCAAATTTCTATTTAATTAAAAATATTACTATCACAGTGCACATAATTATTATTTGATCATTTCCTTTGAATAAAGGAAAATTCAATAAAACAAACTGAATCAGATACCTATTTTGAAAAGCAGCTATTGCATTTATCAAAGGAGATTCATCCATTATTAAGCACATTTTCTATCTAAATTATTATAAACCTGAGATCCAGGGGCCAAAATGATAGTATAGTGTTAGGGGTTTGCTTTGCACATGGCTGATCCAGGTTGGACCTTTGTTCGATTCCCAGCATCCCCTATAATCACCCAAGTCAGGAGCGATTTCTAAGTGCATCACCTGAGTGGCACAGGGTGTGGCCCAAAAAGCAAAATCTAACAAACAAACTGAGATCTCTATTCACATAATAATGTATTATGTTTATAATTACTAATTACTTTAAAGCACCCAGGGCCTAATTTATATAAAACTTCTTGCTTGTCTTTTGGCCACATCCAAAGGTGCTCTGGGATTATTCCTGGTTCTGTACTTCAAGATCACTTCTGGCCATCTTGGGGTATTATAGAGGACGTTGAAGATCAAACCCAGGTCAGCTTCATGCAAAGTCCTGTTCACTGTTCTATAATTCTACCCCCAGTTTTTATATAAAAATTATAATTCTGGGCCAGAGAAATAGCACAGTGGTAGGGAATTTGCCTTGCACACAGCCGATCCAAGGCGAAAGGCAATTTAAATTCAGGCATCCCACATAGTTCCCATGTCAGGAGCAATTTCTGAGTGCAGTGCCAGGAGTAACCCCTGAGCATCGCCGGGTGTGACCCAAAATACAAAAAGCAAATTATAATTCCAAGTTAATTACAATATGTAATTATTTATTTACTCCATTCTGAGACTGTATTAGATAAACTGAATTCACAAACAAAATGAACAGTAAGAGATTTTTAATTTTCCTTCAGCAAATGATGATAGGGAAGCTGAATGCTCATTCATTTTAAATACCCATTTTAAAAGATACCTTTAATAATCACCATATTCAAAATATTCAAAATAAAAATGGGGCCCGGGAGATAGCATGGAGGTAAGGCATTTGCCTTTCATGCAAAAGGTCATCGGTTCGAATCCCGGTGCCCCATATGGTCCCCCGTGCCTGCCAGGAGCAATTTCTGAGCATGGAGCCAGGAGTAACCCCTGAGCGCTGCCGGGTGTGACCCAAAATAAATAAATAAATAAATAATAAAATAAAAATGGCAAATTAAAGTCTAAAATACAGATGCATGTATAGTTTATCAATAATTTACTTTATATAAGAAAAAATTAAGGAAAATCAAAACCTATGTTTTACAAAATATAGCTTAGGGACACTAATTTTTAGGGGCACCTATTAAGTGTTTTCTGAATACCAAATTAATATATAAATAAAAGTTTTATTGACCTGATCAAAATATTGAGTAAAGATATTGGCCATATCCATAGGGATATCGATCTTAAATAAAAATTTTGATTTGGGGCTGGAGCAGTGGCACGGAGTAGTAAGACATCTGTCTGCCTTGCTACACTAACCTAGGACGATCCCCCGGTGTCCCATATAATCTCCCAATCACCAGGAGCGATTTCTGAGCGCATAGCTGGGAGTAACTCCTGAGTATCATCGGGTGTGGCCCAAAAGAAAAAAAAATCTTTTGATTTGACAGCAAATACATAAATATTCAAATGGATTTGTTATGATAAGACACACACTTATCAACTTCGTTTCCTAGGAGATTTCCAGGCTATTATTATTTCCTACCTCTAAATCAAAAGTACAAGCAGAAATCTTAAAAGCATTTACCTAAAATAGTGAATTTAAAAATGGAACTCAGAATTCTGTAAGTATTGCTGACAGTGATCTGCATTCAGGAAACATTTACACATCCATGTTAATGGCTCAAGGTAATGAACTGACACTCCACAGTTCAGGAATTCACCAGCTCCTGAGGCAGCTCTGATGGATAGAGTCCATGACATTGCCAAGACTTTTGAAGCTCAAATAAGATAAAAGTTACATAATTCATATTTGTTATGTAAGCTCATGTTTGTCCTACTGCCACTGACCATCACTTTTTAATTATAAATTTTAATAGTGTTTTATTAATAATTTTTATTGTGACCAAAGTGGTTAATTATAAATTTCTTATTGAAACACTGTGAGAAACAGTTACAGTTGCTCATGACTGAATTTCAGTCAGATAATGTTCCAACACCCATTTCTTCATCAGTACATATTTCTTGCTACTATGATTCATTTTCCTCCCCCCACCACCTGCCTCTATGGCTGACATTTTTCATATCTCTCTCTCTTTAAAAGGGAGGAGACCCTTTTAAGCACTGTGGTTTGCAGTATTACTAATGAAGGGATGTCATGCATATAACTTTACCACCAACTATCATTGTCAGAGTTGACAACGCTTTTTGACTTAATAGTTTATCAGTCTTTTAGTTATGCCTATGACAGCCTAAGTGTATTCCAAACTACTTTTATAGTGTCCATAAAAGGAGAACCCTGAGAGGGATATATAGTACAAGGTTTAAAGTATTTTACTTGCATGTGGTCAATCCTATTTCAATTCCTGGCACCATATAATTCCCCACAATGGGAGTTACACTCAAGCACCAGTTCTGGTCGAAATGCCCAGCTCCCAATGGTCACCATTCACTCTTCATTAGTCCTCCCATTTTTCCCAAATAACTACCAATTGGAATTTGTATGACTGTATAATAATTGTATGAGATCTACTATAGAGAAGTAGTTACTATGGCCCCACAGCCCCACAGGCTAAATTTGATCAATAGTGTTTTGCTTTTATACTCTTTGCAGCTATTCTAGCCATCTCCTACCCCCCACAAATAATAAAAACTTCCATGAATTAAAATGTTCTTACAATAATTCAAAAAATCAAGGGAAAAGTTTTCCTTTAAGTCCTAACTCCATAGGACCAACTGCCAAACTCTCGACATAGCTAAAGGAATGAAACTTGATGGATGCAACAATCAGTAGAGTAATGTTGCATAACATACCTGCTAACAGCATCCTTACTGACCAGAATATTTGAGCAATGTCTTGCTAGGCTTGTTGCAAAATTAATGCTATATAAGAATGAAATTAAATTGAAATTATTATCATTGAATATGTAATAGGCTACAATAAAGAACTGTTCTCACCACTCTAAAAGGTCCAGCAGAAATAGAAAAAACATTTTTTAGTTAGTACAAAAAAATTTAACAGAAAAACAGAATTATATTTTGTATTGCTCTTGGAAATAAGAGAGACAGTTAAATGAGAATGAAGAAAAGCCTCAGGACTTCAATAGTCTATATTCAGGAGTACACAGTACTCAAAATTTGAATATCTGAGAAATGTTGAAAGGTTAGTTGTTCCAAAAATCAAGAACAGAATTCACAATTTTCTTCAAGCAACATCTTATTTCCAACTCATATTGAATTATATATTCAATGGCACAGAAAAAATAAGACAGGACCACAGAATGCCATTTTCATTACATTCATATTCATAGGAACAAGAAATCTCCCCAGGACACAGGAACATGTGGTCTCTGAATCCTTGGTTAGGTGTAAATTAGCTAGCCTGTCATGCAGTCAATAGCTAGCCACCACAGCTGTGAAGTTTCATAAATCAATGTATGTTTTATTTTCATTCACAAAGTCCAGAGACTTTACTATCTAAATTAAAGGCTGGTTTATAAAAGATGATATGTATCTTTTTCTCAAAGTTTAAAAAGAGGTATGAATATAACACATGTACATTCCAAGTTACTGTAACATGAATTAAAATGTAATAACTTCAGGGGCCAAGGTGGTGGTGCACTCCTTAAGGCGTCTGCCTTGAGCGCGCTAGCCTAGGTGGACTGTGGTTCGATCACCCTGCATCCTATATGGTCCCCCAAGTCAGGAGCGATTTCTGAGCTCATAGCCAGGAGAAACCCCTGCGCATCACTGGGTGTGGCCAAACCACCCCCCAAAATGTAATAACTTTAAATTACCAGCCTTGTTAAGGATTGATTTTGCATTTTGTTTTGGGAGGCTTTTAAAACATTTATCATAGCAAACATCTATGACATTTGGAGGACAACAGCTATACTGAGTAATAGAACATATCCAAACAATTTTAAAGATTAATCCAAAAAGTTTTCAGATTATTAAAAAAAAAACTAATAAAATTAAGTGTTACTGCTGAAAGGTTAAAAAACAACTGTTTTAGGGGCTAGAAAGGTAGTTTAAAGAGCTGGAGTACATGCCTGGCTTGCATTTGATTCCCAACACTGTACCCCCACATCCCTTCAGCTGGGAATGAGCAACACATCATCACTTGCTACAAGCACCAAACTCCATACCACTGGTGTAAATGTCACCAGAAGTGACCACTGGGTTTTTCCCACCTCCTATTACCACAAAGAAGACAAACCAATCAATGAATCTGCTTTATAGTAGCATCTTTTGTAGTATGATGATGAAGAATAAAATATTTTTCTAAAAAAATAAGTCATGTAGGAGCCAGAGAGATAGCATGGAGGTAAGGCATTTGCTTTTCTTTTTTTTTTTTTTTTTGTTTTTTTTTGTTTTTGTTTTTGTTTTTTTTTGTTGTTGTTTTTGGGCCACACCCGGTGACGCTCAGGGGTTACTCCTGGCTATTCGCTCAGAAGTCGCTTCTGGCAGGCACGGGGGATCATATGGGAACCAGGGGATCGAACTGCGGTCCATCCTAGGTTAGCGCAAGCACCTTATCTCCAGTGCCACCCCTCGGCCCCGGCATTTGCTTTTCATATAGAAGGTCATTGGTTCAAATCCCAGCATCCCGTTTGGTCCCCTGAGCAAGCCAGGAGCAATTTCTGAGTGTAGAGCCAGGAGTAACCCCTGAGCGATGGTAGGTGTGACCCAAAAACAAACAAAAAGTGCTCCTGAGTAAACACAGGTCCCCTACATGCATAATATTTGCTTTACCATTAAGATATATTCCTGACCCTCAATTATTTATAATTATTTTAAACCTCTTGAAACATAAGGTCGTATCTACATTTTTCATTCAAATATAGTCTTCAGAAAATCAAAGAATAAATCTAACTTCTTCAAACATTTCCCATTCTCTGTGAGAAAGCTCATATCAAATACAACAATTCCAAAATTAAATTGTGAAGCGATGGAATTTCATGTCATTACTATATTTATGGCTTGGTCAAATTACCTTAGTGATTAAACATCAACATTTTTTCAATTAACACTGTAAACATGCACAGTTAGAAGTTTCCTACCTTTGCTATTTAATTACCCAATTTTAAGGAGAAAAAAAAGATACATAATAGCTTGTTTATTCAAGTAAAAAATGACTAAATTCCCCAAAACTATAAAGAGATTGGCATGTTTACTGATGCATATCAGATTATTTAATTGCAAAACTGGGAATTACTCCATACATGTAAATGGATATCTAATTCATATCACAAAGGAGAGATTATACTCGTAGGAGAAGTTATTTACTTACTCATTTTCCTAACTAGATTTCCATGCACATGAGAATTCCAAGTCAGTAAAGGACTGCCAACAATGCTCCACAAGAGATAACCAAAGAGTGATCATAAATGTCTAGTTAGTATTAAATAATGAAAAAATGGAGATCTTTGGGAATATGGTTACAGCTGGCTAAGCAAAGTTTTTAATTCATATTAAACCAAGAAAATTACAGCATTTAAATCTATACACTGTAGGCTTTTTGTTTAATTTTTTTCCATAAAATAATTAAAGTTAAAGGAAAGAACTTACTTCATTACTTTCCAAAATAACTCTATGAATTACAAGGTCTCCACCGTCTCCTTATCTATATAGATCTGCAAAAGTACCTTTCCTGCCCTCTAACTTAAGTATACTCATCTCTGCCGTAACTTGTCTGAACCTGCTTGTCTGTAGTGGTGGTAATTCTAAACTATCTAGAGATATGATCATTAAAATGATCTTTTGAGGAAACAATTTATCATAGTATCTTAGATGCTCTTTTGTGCTCATATCCCCCCTCCCTTGTTTCCACTTCCTTGTAACCATAGGAATACACATACACAAGTCTATAGTTATGGATTTTCTTCACTTGTATGAATTCATAAACAATTTTTAATTTTGTTTTTGGCCCACATCTGGTGGTGCTGGCAAGGTGTATGTGTAGTACTATTCCTCCCAGATCTGTTCCTGGGAGTTGCTCCCAGAAGTTCTTGGGAGAGCATGTGGTGCCTGGGACCAAAACCAGGTATCTTGCAAAGCAGGTACTATGAATTATTATGCTATTTCTCTGGCCCCAGAAACTGTTTTTCAATAGAAGGTATTAAGACTGTGCCTTGTCTATTCTGAGGCCAGTTACATAATTCATGGGACCTCTTTATTCAGACTCAAAATAAGGTCCTTTCAGATTACCAATCTCAAGGATTCTGACAATTATGATAGCATATGAATCACTCTTCCTCTTTAATATAGGATTTTACATTTAGATACCATTTGCTACATCAAAATATCATATGCCTATATCCTAAAAGGCATAAACTCAGATTTAAAAAAAGTAAGACACATAAATCAGGAGAGTATCCAGAAAGTGGTGAAAGTAGGAGAGAGGGAGGAAAGGAAAGATGCAAATTTCTAGAGACCCATGCAATAAAAATTAAGGATCAGATAATGTAGAGAAAGAGGAGATAATGCTAAGGTGTGGACAGGTAAAAAAAACTAAACACGAGGACAAAATGTTCATCACAATGCTCATCACAGAGAATAGAATGTGATATTTTCCACATGAATGTTTTTCATGGTAACAGATACCTACTGGAATTTGTTTATTTATAGATACAAGGGCAAAATATTTAGCTATTGAAATGAGAACTTTTAATCTCTGTCAATCTTTGTGAAGGAATAGTTATTTTCTGGTATGAGTTTACTAAACGCAAGATGGAATTTTAAATAATCATTTTATTATTAAAAAATCACCGTAGCAGAAATAGCACAGAGCCTAGGGAAAGCCTGAACATAATTTTACCTCAGAGAGAATAAAGGAGGGAGGAAATATCTGGAGAAGGAAGACCATATTTTTAAATGACATATAAATCATCTTGCTGGGCTTAAAGGTCATGCAGTATAATGGAGAGAGCAAAAGGATAAAATTTGTGGATAAGCAATTGCTTAAGATTTTTAGCAAGTTGAAAGAATAAAATACAGTAAAATTTAAGTAACCAGAACTCAAGAGCTCAAATCTGCACTGCTACATGTGCAGTCCTTTACAACCTAGTAGTCAAAGAAAAAAAATCAAAAGAAAAATTTTAAATATCAGTGTTCATGAAATTAATAGTGATTATCTCCACTAACCGGAGCAGCTCCCTCTGAATGTCACCAAAGAAAGATCATCCTAGTTTCTACATCAGTATTCATAGAAACGCAAACATTGTGGTGCCCTGTGCAAATAAGCAAGGCATGCAGCAACCTCACTGTCAATTCAAGCTCAGGGTTTAAAAGCAGTATCAGATATAGTCAAGATGGGTTGAATTTGAAAATGGCTTGCCAGTATAAAGCATGAAATTTCAACCTATACATGCATTTCTGAATTCGGTGGGTTCTGCTTCCCTCTCTTCCCAACTTCAGTACTGTTCTACTGTGGGAAGTCTTTCATACATTCCTGAAAATGCTTCATCCCATACAGCTGAGATTCATTCCCAAGTAGCACCATACCCAGAAGTGTTCCAGAAAAAAATATAGGGGTGCAATTGACCATGAGATCCGACCACAAGAAAGACTTCCCAACTGGTAGAAGTGCACTTAGGAACATGTACACGAGTTATTACAGGATTATAAAGGCTTTAGACATGGGAATAAGGGTGCTTTGGATTATCAAAGTGTCCTCTCCCAGGACACATTATATATTCGTAAAAGGCAAAGAAAAATACTTTAAAGCAAGGGAGTTGGGACAATAGTCCCTCTTGCTAAGGTCAAGGTATTACTGTTGAAACCACATTTGTCTGAATATAATTTAGCCAAATATCTCATATTCCAAATAGCCAGTCTGAATATTATTGATTATACTGTATGGCTTTAGGAAGTCTAAGTACTAAAATTACTTCATCACAGGTTATTGAATAATTTTTCTTTTAAGAACATGAAATCTAAGGGGTTATAACGCACGAGGATAAATTTTCTTCAAGAAAATAAATACTAGAAATAAAATATAGAGAAGAAGTAATACTTCAGAACAAGCCAAGAAATAATATAGAGGGTAAATATTTGACTTCCACATATCTGACCAGACTTCGTTCCTTGATAATACTTATGGTCTACCAAGCACCAGGAGTGATACCTGAGCACAAAGCTATAAAAAGCCCTGAGCATAGGAATAATCTAATTTTGGAAAAACAAAGTAAAAATAATCTAGGAAAGAGCAACACTTTTATATAAAATTTATTTTCTTATTCTCAAATAGGCTTTAAAAATACCATGCATGAGGCCAAAGTCATAGCACGGTAGGTAGGGCATTTACCTTGCATGATGCCAGCCTGGGTTTGATTCCTGGCATTTCAAATGGCCCTTCCAGGAATGATTTCTGAACACAGAAACAAGAGAAACAGCTGAGCTTAACCTAGTGTGGCCCCAAATATTTATACACCATGTAACTTTAAAAAAAAAGATAGAGGTAAGGCGTTTGCCTTTCATGCAAAAAGGTCATCGGTTTGAATCCCGGTGCCCCATATAGTCCCCCGTGCCTGCCAGGAGCAATTTCTGAGCATGGAGCCAGGAGTAACCCCTGGGCACTGCCGGGTGTGACCCAAAAACCACAAAAAAAAAAAAAAAGGCATGTCCTTCGGGCCTGGGAGGGCCCTCCTTCCTTCCTGGAGCGGGATTTTCGGCCGGTAAGGGCCTTGGCCTTTGGCAGACCTCTGTATGTGCCAGAGGCCTCTTAGCCCGGCCTAGGGTTGGGGGCAGAACCTGGGTCACCTTGCCCCCTCTTCCTCTTTCCTCTGGAGCTCCAGGTGGGTTCCTGGGAGGACCTTATGGGGCACCCTGGGTTTTCCCCAATTCCAAGCCAGCTCCTTCCTTCCTGGGAACAGGAGTCTCGGCCAGCATGGGTTTTGGCAGACCTCCGTATGTGCTAGAGGCCTTTTTACACTTATAGGAGCTTAACAGGGGGTGGCAGATAGCTGCTCAGCTATATATAAGGCAGTCACTGGCAATTTCATACCAGTTTACATGTCCTAAACCACGCATGAACATATACTCCTCCCAACCATCAATACCCCAGATTTACCCTTCTTAACTTCAGTACCACACAGTTCTAATCACAGACCAAAGTAATACAGTGGATCTAACAATCCCAAACTATTTCAAAGGACATAAAATGAACACATATGTCCTTTGAATATTTTATGTGTATTTTCTTTAGCAGCTATAACTCTTGCTATATATTCTTCTACCGTGGCATTTCTATCCACTTTTCATCTTGTCTTTTCTTTGTAAACTGTTCAATAAGGAGTGATGGTGGAAGTGTCCCTCAGTTTAAAGCTTATGATTGAACTATGTCATGGAAATTGTTGGTCTTGTTCCTATGGCCTCCAGATGTGCCGATAATGCTGCGTGGCATTGATCCTTGTTTGCATGGACACATTAAAATGGGAAAATACTATACATGCAGATAAGTTCTATCTATTAGAGGTAGGAACACACAATTCTCAGTACAATGGGACCTTACACCCTGAATATTGATATAATGAACTGGCACAGGCCTCAGAAGAATGGGCATCCTCCATTCACACCGGAACCAGGCAAGCTATCTACAAAACATCCAAGGATTTTTATAGCAACATCTGGAGGCAATCCTCTACCAGGGAAGACACTACCAAGGCTCTGACATTGACCTCCTGAAAAGAGACTTCCGTTAACACTGAGAAGACTTGACAACACCAATGACCTGCTCTACAGGACATGGTTCTCTCTTTTGCCCCTTAAGTGTGAGGTGAAGCGAGAGGATGCTCTGCACCATCCTACTGCAATATGGGATATGCAGATTCCAGGATCTTTAATACAGATGCATGATATCAACAACAGAGACTATGTGAGGAATGAAGGTGTATTGCCACTACAGACGATGACTTGGATTGGACAAACTAGTTTGCCTGGAGCCTAGAGTCGGTCTTGTGCCAGGAAACTTCAGGGGTAGGGTCTCCTTGTATTTAGGCCATAGTTTTTCTTTCCATGTCCCTCATATTTTGGTGGGCCTATGCAAACAAATGCCACTCTAACTGTTTTTTACTATGTTCCCTTGACTCCAATCCTTAAGAAAAACAGCCCACTGAAACTTTTGAGGTTAACTTAAACTAGTATGCATGTGCATACTATAAAAATGTACTTTGCCTTCGATGTTTAAGGAGTTACGTAAATCTTATGTCTTTAGATTATATTGTGTGCTGCTAAGAAATAGTATGTACTACAATGTGGGGATTTGAGGGACAAAGTAATGGTATTGTATATGGGTTCTGTTTTGTTTTTCTTAATGTTCTTTGGCTGAAAGTTCAAGGCTGGTAAATCATTGATGGGACTACTGAGAATTCTGTTTATGGGTTTTTGTCCTTCCACTGTAACTTTACCCTGTCCTCTTTCTTTGCATCTTTGTTCTCATAATTAAAAGAAAAAATAAAATAAAAAATAGGAAAAAATGCAGAGGTTAAAGTTAATATTTTCTTTTCACCATGCTTTTTTTGTACAACCTCTTACCCAAAAATACTTGAGCTATTTTCCGTAAGAATACAAAATTATCAACTTTTCCAGGAAAGTATTACATAGCTCTACTTTCCCCTTTCTATCTACAAATATATTTTTTCTTCTGTTCATGGATTTTTCTGTTTGGATAAATTAATGGATTAAGCTATCTATTATTAACAAATAAAATAGCATCACTGAATAATTCACCTGTCTAAGTTTACTTATAGCAGGGGTCTCGAACTCAATTTACCTGGGAGCTGTAGGAGGCAAAGTTGGGGTGAGGCAGGGCCGCATAAGGGACTTCACAAAAAAAAAGTCCTCAAACGACATTATTAACAGGTTTAATTATTTCTTCTGAACATGAATAGAACATTGAGTGAAGATCATGAACAGTTCTTCTGAACATGGCATCTTTTGCCTATTCCTTGCTGCCAGAGACTTGACAGCGCTTCTTCTCACAAATCTGAACCACATTTGGCTTTAGAGAGGAAGCAGTTGAGACCCTCAGTATGGCTTGAAGATGATCATCATTAAGTCTAGACCAGTACTTTGACTTATTGAAGTTCAATGTGGAGAACAACTTTTCATACAAATATGTGCTCCCAAAAAGGCACATGGTGTGCTTGAACATGCAAGAAAGCTCAGGGAAGCTGGGGGACAATTCTCTCAAAAATTGCCCATGTATGTCTGCTTTTCCACTAATCTCCCTGAACTTGGCTTTGAGATCAGAGTTGCATTGCAGGTCAATGAGCTCCATTTGAAGCACAGGAGGGGCATCTTGCACATCAAAGGAAAAGGGGTCCACAAAAATTTGGAAAGTGGCTCTGTGCTTTTTAAAGTCTGCAAATCTGTGATCAAATTTCTTCTCTAGCTTAAAAATAGCATCAACATATTTCTCACCACTGAATGGTATGCTTGCATCCACAAGTTCCTTACATGCTGGGAAATGGAAAAGGTTTGTCTGAGAGAGCTGGGATTTCCATAGCACAAGTTTTGTGGAGAATGCTCTCACATTGTCATAGGTAACACTGATAAGCTGTCCCGGGCCTTGTAACATCTTGTTTAGTACATTCAGCTTATGTGTGATGTCAACAAAAAAAGCTAAGTCCATGAGCCATTTGTGACCACTCAACTCAGAAACAGCATTCCCATCCTTCTCCATGAAGGCTTTCACTTCTTCTCTCAACTCAAAAAATCTTTTCACGACATTTCCCCTGCTGAGTCAACGTACCTTGGTGAAATAGTGCATATCTCCACATTCTGACCCCACTTCCTTTAAAAAAAAAAAAAGCATGGAACCTCCTGTGCTTTAAGCCCCTGGATCTGATTTGGTTGATGTATTTCACAACAACAGACATCGCATTGTCTCACGTCAGGCATTTACTGCAAAGGGCCTGCTGATGGATAATGCAGTGAAGAGCAATGGCCTTCTCTATACCCTCCTCTTCAAGTTTTTTTTGAACAAGTGCCACCAGTGCATTTTTCCTCCCTGTCATCGATGGTGCTCTATCAGTTATTATTTCAAGAAACCTCTTCCATGGCAAACCTGCATTCTCAATGGCATCACATAGATGCTGAAATATCTCATTAGTGGTGGTCTGGCCATGCATTGGAATTATTGTGAGCAGCTCCTCTGTCAATTCAAAATTGCTATCAACACCACGGACATAAATTGTGAGCTGCACAATGTCTCTTATATATGTGCCCTTGTCAAGAGCAACTGAGTATGTATCAAAACATTTGGCTTTCTCACACAGTTGATGATAAATGTCACTTGACATGTTAGAAATGCACTCTGCCACAGTGTTGGCAGAAAGGCTGATTTTGCTAAACTGACCTTTCTTTTCTGGACAGATAATACTTGCAGCCTGTAACATGCATTTTTTTAACAAACTCTCCTTCTGTGAATGGTTTCCCTGCCTTAGCAATCATCTCACTAACCATGTAACTAGCTTTGGCTGATGCAACATTCTCTTTGGTTGCTTTCTTGAAGAAATCTTGTTGCCTCATTAGGCATGCTTTAAGACTGGCAACCCGCTTGGCTCTCTCATTTCCTTGATATTTTGCACATTCCTCAGCATGTTTAGTTGAATAATAGCGTTTCAAGTTGTATTCCTTGTGCACTGCAACTTTCTCTAAGCAAATAAGACATGTGGGGATGCCCCTGTGCTCAGCAAAGAAATACTGCCTCTCCCACTTATCCTGAAATTGTCTGTGCTCGTCATCAATCTTTCTCTTCACTGCAGGCTTTGATGAAGTCATGATGAAGGTATGACAAAATCTAATTATGTAATAAACTTCTCTCCCTTCTCTCCTTTTTCTCCCTTATGCCTCCAATAATGCAAGGGACAGCGGGCAGGAGCAGCGGAAATGATGTCTGCGCTAGGCGCAAATTATTGCAATTATTCGCTTACCGAATATTCGCAATAAAAATCACATTAGTAAGAAAAAAATCGCAAAAAATCCCATTAAACATTTGCATACTCCAAATGGAACTGCTCGAGGTATGCAAATGTTCATTGCGATTTTTTTCTTACTAATGCGATTTTTATTGCGATTATTCGGTAAGCGATATTTGAAGGCCGACCGCAGACCACAAAATGCTGTATGGAGGGCGGCAACGGCCCAAAGGCCACGAGTTCGAGACCCTTGACTTATAGTGTAATGCTAGAGAAATAGTACTATGGGGAGAGTGCTCTCCTTGTACATGGCCAACAAAAGCTCAATCTTTAGCACCACATATGGGCTCCTGAAGCCTCCAGAAATGATGCTTGTGCACAGATCTTGGAATAAACCTAAGGATCATCTAACAGGGGTCTCAAACTCAATTTATCTGGGGGCCGCAGGAGGCAAAGTCGGGGTGATCCTTGAGTGCAAAGTCAGTAGTAAGCCTTGAACATTGGGGGGTGTGACCCAAACAACTAAAACAAAACAAAACAAAAAAAGATTCCTCTAGGGCAGGCGACAAAATGTTGTACGGAAGACCATTTTCAGCCAGCGGGCCGCGAGTTTGAGACCCCTAATAGAAGTTGCCCCAAAACAAACAAAATTTATATTGTAAACAGGACCTTGAGAAAGCATCATTTCTTGAATGTAGAGAAGAATCTCTAATATAATATTTATATTGAAGGGCAGAAGGGATAGTACAGGAAGTATGCAGCACACCAGAGTTCAAATATTGAACACTTCATAAGTTTCCCAAATACCACCAGGCATGATCTCTGAGAAAAGGGCTAGCAGTAAACTTTGTGAACATCCAGGTTCTGGGGAGAAGAAGAAAGAGGAATAGAAAATGGAAAAGGAGAAAAAAATCATCAAGCTTCTTGGAATATCTCAAACTTATCAAACTGGCAGCCAACTGTTTTCCTCTTTTCTGAGAAATTCTATCTATGGATTGTGTATAACAAAGAGATAAAGGAAAGAAATGTGTCAAATTAGGTGTACAAAAAAGTTGATGGAATAGATCTATGAGAAGTGAAAATGTTTTCAATGTCACTACAAATAAACCCAAAGATACATATTTACATTGTTTGTTCCCTGACTTCTGTCAAGTCCTGGAAATTCTAGAACTATAGATATGGAGTGAGAAGGCAGTCATTTAAATTCTAGCTCCAGCATTTCAAAAAAGCAAGCTGCTAAACTCTATTTGAGCTTCAGTGTCAACAATAAAGCAGGAATAATTTTCAGCAAAGATTCACTCAAACAGGCCAGAATAATATAGTACAGCAGGTAGGGCATTTGCCTTATTTCTGGCATTCTGTATGACCCCTTGAACTGACCAGGAATGATCCCTGAATGCCATGGCACAGGTAAGCCCTGAGCACTCCTGTGTGTTTCCGCCTTCTCAAAATTAAAAGACCCAAGCAAAAGTACGTGAGGAAAATCATGCAACATAGCCATATTCAAGTCTGACTAATGGGAATATTTGTGCTAACTCATCTATGCTTTAAAGTTGCTCAGAACAAAATATCATTCCTTAAACTTCCATTTAACAAAGATTAATGAACAATTTGTGTGTGTCAGGTTCTCCAGGAGTACCTGAGTGAACTAACAGAACCATGAGCCACCCTATCACTCCTAAAAGGTTTATATTTTCCAATTAATTCTCTTATTCCCTTTGAGAAAAAATAGCTAAGAATAAGTGTCATGTTGCTTCTTCCTTAAATTATATCTATTTGCAACATTTTAAAATGAAGCCTATCCCTCCCTGAGCTTCTTTACACATAAACATTGGCATTTTTATGATACCCAAATCAGCAGAACCTCAGATAAATTCTCTCTTGGGTTTTCTAAAATGTAATTAAAATAGAACTGGATTTTAGGGACTGGAGAGATAGTACAACAGGTAGTATCGGTACTTTACATGTGGCCAACCTATGTTCAATACTCAGCATTCCATATGGTCCCATCTGAACTCCATCTGAGTACAGAGCCAAGACTAACTCCTGAGCATCAACTGGGTGTGTCCCAAAAATCTGAGTAAGTGTGTTTCAATATCCCTGAAATTGGCAAAAATAAATTTGATTTTGATGAATAAAAAATTTTAGAGAGAAAAAACTAGGAGAGAGCTAATGAAGCTGAGCACATGCTCTGCCTGTTGGAGATATGGGTTCAATCCTGACACCAAACCCAAGAACTACCATGAGGGAGCTCCCAGCACAGAGTCATAGGTGACTTTGAGAACTGTTAGAATTGAGTAAAACATTATAGAGAAAATAAAGAATGGAAATTTTGAGTAATCAAAGAGCAGTACACAAAAATCATACATGAGTAAATATGCACTTCACACGTTTCCATCTGTTTTTCATAGTGTAACCCAAATAGGCCTTCATTCTGGAACCTGAAGGCATTGCCAGATATGACACCTATGCATGAGTCAAAAGTAGACCCTGAGCACTACCAGATGTTATGCAAAAATTAAACCCAATACCAATAAAGAACTCTTTTCTACTCTTTTTTACAGCCAAACCAATGTTATTTGATGCAAATTTTATTAGCTACAAATGAGTAATAATCCATTTACTTGAAGCATAATGGTATATTATTAAATCCAGGGAAATTAGATATTGAATCATCTATTAAAAACATAGAAAGGCCACAGCTATAGTTTAGACCTCAGGGAAGGTAACAAAATTAAGAAGTTGAAATATATATTTGGTTTAATTGCTAACCAAAATAATTTATCATATCAAAATTAAATATCTTTATCTATTATGGCTTTTATTGTCCCTTGTCTACATTAATAATAATAGAAAGAAAATGTGTGCCATGAATAGAGAAGATTATGGAAAATAATATGATTTCCTACACCTCTTTGCATTCTATTCTTCATATGCTTATGATGAGTAAGAGAAAAGCTGGGCCTTTTATGGATTTTAGAGTTGAGAGGAGTTTCTGACCAAGGCATACATAGGACTGGCATTTTGCATAATCTTGCTCTTCATGATGTGTATCTTTGGGGCTATGTACTCCACACTCTCTGTACTCTATACATGCAAACAATGTCTTGTGAGACACACAAAAATATCTCCCATCCCAGAAAGAAAAACCTAAGTGTCCAGGAGCCAATTCAAGTCTAACAAGATATAAACCTTTTTCTTCTATAGGTCCAAGAGGTTTCTGTCAAAATGAACAAGTTCATAAACCTAGGAAAGGTTCTGACCCTGACCAAATGCTATTCACTCAAAGCACAAAGTGGTCTTTAAGAAGAACATAGATGAAGACACTCAGAATGTCTCTATAGTCATGTGCTGGTGGCTGGGATTAACCACTTTCCTGCAAAGTGACCTGCTCCTAAATGAATGGTCCCAGAGAAAGCAGGCCAAGGTCAAGCTTGAGGAAAGTAAAAGGCCATCAAGAACAAATGGTAGAAAGCCTGTCTAGAGTACAGGCCTGTGTGAGATGGGGAGGAAGGACACTTGGGATATTGGTCATGGGATTGTTGCACTGGTGAAGGATTATATATATATATATATATATATATATATATATATATAATATTATATATAAATCAAAAAAAGAAAAGAAAAGGCCTCCTAATTCTTACCACAGACTGTGTTCTGTACACTGACTGTATAGAAAGAGGAGGTATAGTAAATGCACCCCATATACACCTCAACCCAGGCCCTTTGCCTGGTCTGTATTGTGAATTGGTGACCAAAAAAAAGAACAAATGGTTCTTTCAGAAGCTGTGGTTTTAATTCTGTTTTCTTGGTTGTTGTTAAAAGGGTGTTCTGAAGAAATAGTAGAATTGGCAGAAATTTTCCTTGCACACAGCCACCCAAGTTTGATCTTTGACATCTCATATAGTCCCCTAAGCCCACTATGAGTAATTTCTGAGTGCAGGGACAGGAGTAAGCCTTGAGCACTCTGTGTATGGCCCCTCAAAAACAAAACAAAACAAAAAGCTGGAAGATATAAATATAATTTAAAACATTCATGGTTCAAGAATTTCTCAAATAGATGCAGTGAAATAACCAAACTTTGTAAAAAAAATTTTTTTAATCTATTATCAAAAAAGGAGGAATTTTTTTGTTTAATTTTAGATAAATAAACTACTGTGGGAATGCTTAAGCAAACAGCGTTCCTGTCTCCTCACCCCATGGAACATATCAACAAATTAAGAAAACATTCACCAAATTTCCATTGGTAAAATGTAACAGGGAGAAACACCTTCCCTTTGGTTGACTTTGAAAACAGTAAGCTTTCCTAGTTTAAGTTTCAGCCTGGAAAAGAGACACTGTTGTCCTAAATACACAACATTCAAGAACAAGGCAGCCTGAAAGCAGTGCCAAGAATTTTTATC
>PVKC010021479.1:0-18131 GCA_004027635.1 Crocidura indochinensis | reverse complement strand
ACAAAGGTCCAAGAAATGTTTCTGTTCCTTTAATCAAGTCAACGGAGGGTGCTGGTTCACTTCCCAGTATACTGAATCCTAATGTGTGCAGGCATTCTATTCGGGAACAGACCACTCTTCGTCAGTCCTAGGTACAAATAAAGTATGTCTAGACAAAGAAGGTTAATCCCACTCCTCTTTGTGGGTGATAGGTTTAGTAATAAGCTTCTGCCAGTCAATGAGATATGAGAGAAAACAAGCTGGGGGCTGGTTGGAGCTGTTTGACTGGCTTTCTGGATTAAAGCAGAGAAGTGAAGACAGGCCTTACCCTCATCTGAGGCTTTCAGCTTGGTTTTTACCCTGGCTGAAAGACAGAACAAGCCTTGCCACTGTTGGAGTCTTATTTCAACCATGAGAGGAAAGCCAAGAAAATTACAGAGGAGGGTGACTATGAGCCCTGACAGTGTGGAGATGACTGTTTAATAAACCAACTTCAGGAGGCCTGTCTCTGAATCGCTTGTTACCCAATTTAGTCAAACTCCACTGATCACCACTACTTTGTGATTGGGTATCTATCCCTCAAACCATGACACACAGTCATGAGGGAACTGGGTAGAAGAAAAGGGACATTTCTAGTTTCTTACTCTAGTATACTTGACTTTGACTTTAATTCTAATTTTTCATTGAGTCCTCACCATAATAAAGTTATTGTCAATATTTGGGCCACAAGTCAGTCTGATCCTAGATTTCAATTAATTATTTTGGCCACACGGCGGTACTCAGAGCTTACTTCTGACTTTGTGCTCAGGGATCATTCCTGAGGGGTCTGGGGTACCATATGGGGTGTTGGGGATTGAAGTCTGGTCAGTGGTGTGCAAGGCAAATGCCCTATCCACTATACTATCTTTCCAGGGCCCCTGACTCTAGTTTTTAAAATTGTGCATATTGACTCCATATGAGATTGTGTAGCTGAATGTGGAAACTGCGGCAACAGTAAAATCTTTCTGAATGTGCAATGACCAAAAGTTAATTCAAAATCAACCACATCATCATTCTGAGGTGTTTTGGGCAGCATAATGTCTCATGCAAAACGGGATCCGGGGTAGAAAATGTTTAAGAAGCCCTGACTCTTAAAGACCAGCCTTCCCTTCTTCACATGAAATCATATGCAAATGCTTAGAGGAAGGCAGGAAGAAAAGACAAACACATGAATAGCATAAACTCATGATGATTATCTATTGTATTGTAGAGAAAGGAATGGTACGTTCCAAGCAGCCTTCACAAACTGGAGACACTTAATGGGTGTTCAAGAAAGTAATTCCAAGGCCTTCTGGGATTTGAGAAGATTAGAATTTTTAAATGAGTAGCAGACATAAAAGAAACAGAAGGGAATAAAATTAATTTTTGGAGGCAGACGTTTCCATCTATACATCAATTAGAGAGATTTAATTAGCTCAAGATCAAACAGGAATAAATACACAAAAAGAAACAAAGGTGCAATTTACCCAGTGACTGAGGTGATTTTGTCTTAAAAAATCATACTGAATTAGCATCAGACTAACATTTAAAGTCAATTCTTAATATTTTTTGTGTCAGAGTCCTTTAAGGATCTGAATAAAAACCATCTTTTTTTTTTCTAGAAAGGAGGAGGCAGTGGCTGCTATTGACACCCAACAAAAGATACAGGGTGGGAGTATATAGTATTAAAAAGGTCCAGGCCCTGGAGCCAGTGCTTGGTTTCAGATCAAGAGCCCCTACATCCTTAAGAATTGGCTTTTTGCACCAATCCTCAGAGACAATGGGAGGAGGGATGGAACTTCCAGCTCACTTTATGAACTCACCACAAAGAGTGATGAGTGCATTTATAGAAACAACTACACAGAGAACTACCCTAATCATGTGAAGGAATGAGGGAACTGGAAAACCTGTCTGGAGTACAGGTGGGGGTGGTTTGGGAGGGAGGGAGATTTGGGACATTGGTGGTGGGAAGGTTGCACTGGTGAAGGGGGTGTTCCAAAGAATAAAAAATATAAAAAAAGAGAAAAAAGAAGAATCCCTGGAACAGAAAAAAAATCTATCTGTTCATAGACAAAGTTCATTAACTTAATTTTCCTTACCATTTTCAATATGATATAATAAATTAAATTTATTCATGCTAATTTATAAATAGTTCAGATATTCAGTGTAATGAGTAAAAAAAAAGAATTGGCTTTCAAGGGGCCATAGTGATAGCACAGTGGAGGGTATTTGTTTTGCATGCAGCTGTCCTAGGACAGACCCAAGTTTAGTCCCCGGCCTCCTATACGGACCCCAAGCCTGTCAGGAGCAATTTTTGAGCACAGAGCCAGGAGTAACCCCTGAGTGCCAATGAGTATGGCCCAAAAACCAAAAAAAAAAAAAAAAAAAGAACTGGCTTTCTTCCATTTTAATGCTTAGAGAAAGGCAGAAGGAAAATCTATATTGAAAACCCAAACAAGTGGGGCTAGTGCGACAGTACAGATGCCTTGCATCTGGCCCACCCGGATTTGATTCCCAGCACCCCATATGTTCCCCTAAGCCTGCCAGGAATGCTCCTTGAATGAAGAACCAGGAGTAAGCCCTGAGCATAGCCAATTGTAGTCCCAGTATTAAATAAATAAATAAATAAAAACCACCAAGCAGTTATGATTTCACACTGCTTTTCAGAAATCCATTATTTCAATTTCTAAGCTCTTAGACATGTATGCTATTAAAAACAGATTGTTTAAGAAAGTGAACTCAAATGCCCACCTCACATTGGCTCTCTTTGGCTGGTTTTTATAATCTATTTGTAAAAACAAACAAAACAAAAAATATCCTCTAGTTAAAAGAAATGAAAGCAGAGTTAACAAAATTAATGCACTGGCAAACAAAACATACACAACATATCAAGTAAATTTATTCTTGGGGTTCCATTTTAAAACATGTCTCCTGGAGTCTGCTAGGAAGCTTTCCAGAATTTTGAGCAGAGGCAGAAAGTACCAGTGCATGTCTAGAACTCTTTTTCCTCCAGAAACAGAATGTCTGTGAAAGTTTTTTTTTTAAATAAAGATGTTGTTCTCAGTTGTTTGGGGTGTGGGGGGAGTGACACAGTGCTAAGGACTGAACCTGGGGATTCTCACATCCTAGACATATTTTCAGCTATTTGAGCTATTTCCCTAAATCCCAAACCCAAATTTCCTAATTAATTTACTGGGGGTAGGGCACATTTATTGGTATTTGGGGCATCAAGAGGTGAAGGGAATCGAATCCAAGCTACTGATGCTAAGCATACATTCCAGTCCTTTGAATCATCTCACTGACCCTCACAATAGGATTTCATTTAAATAGACAAATATTATCTGAGAAACTATTGGTTCACAATCCCTCACCCAGAAGCCTCGAGATCATTTTTCAGGTTTTTGAAAGGAAATGTAGTACATATACCACCTTTACACTAGGAGAAATGAGGTGCATATACTATCATGGGACAACCCCTAGCTGGACTCTGCAGCTGTCCCCAACCATCAAACATATTAAAGGTTTGTAGCAAATGGGGGGAAATCCAAGTGGTTCATAATGGGGGAACTTTGCTCATCAAGGGATACTGGAAGTACCTAAAGACATCTGAGGGAGATGTCATGGGGTTGGCATCAAGTGGATGGAGGTCAATGATGCTGTTGAACATTCTACAGTAGACACACGTCAGCCCCCCAAAACAAAGACTGATCTGGGTGAGATGGTGTCAGTGCCAAGGGAGAGAAGCCCTGCTCCCCACTATAGGCCAGACAGGGAACTGACACAGAGTACATAGTCCCAGGGGTCAACTCCAGTGCTGCCCCTTCTGTTACCAAGACATTGGTCATGATTCCTAGTCACAACTACCACCTCTGATCTGAGGTGTGATTGGCAGCAGGGCTTTTCAAATGATTTCACAGTTATGAATTATGACATCCTTGATTTTTCAAAAAGAAAAAATATGCACTGGACCTGAGCATTGAACTGGTCCAGTTGGTTGAGTATCACCAGCAAAGTCCCACCTCTGAGCACTTTTTGGGATCTCTCTAAATAGAGGGAAACGGGGGCTCAGGAATATGTGACTGAGTGGTAAAGTGCATGCCTCATATAGCTGAGGTCCTGGGTTTGATCCTGAGCACCACCAAGTTTATTTTTTCTTCAAAAAGAAGAAATAAAAGTCTGAAATGCAAAGACTCTGTTCTCTGGCATGAGCCAGATCTCAATTCTTCTCAACAGCCCTTTGTACTGCTTAAATGAGCTCTTTGGGGGCAAAGAAGGTCTTTAGGAGAATAGAAAGTCCTCAGGATCACAGGAAGGGAGGAGGCAAAGGCAGGATCACAGAGTTCTTGGACAAGAGGCAACAATAGCATTGGCCCCTTTTCACCTCACCTGATTTAATGGGAAGCAAAACTGGGCAGGAAAGGAGAAAGGTGGTATTGGGATTACTAGGCAGTGACAAGATGAAGGAGAAAGGGTTCTCTCCCAGGGGACATACCACCTTTTTCCGTGTGCCTACTGCTTCTCATTCTGAGGAAGGATATGCTCTACCACAGAGCTTCTCTGAAAGCCTGCTTGCATGTCCTGTGTTTGTTTGAACAGAATGTTCCACTCTTGTGGGGAAAGATAAAGTCACTGGGATGCTGAGTGTAGCATGGATTACTCACGGCTATGCAGAGCCTAGCCCCAGGGGTTCCTGCATCACCTTCAGTAGGGGGTTTCCAAAGAAGCAGGACCAGGGTGCCTCTCAATTCTGCTATTCTCTGAGCCTACCAGAACCTAGTTTCAGTTAAATATCACCCATCTTGTCCTGCCTTGCCAACTCTAACACCCCCTTTGCCTTTGATGTGGTATGGGGCTCCCCCAGTTTTCCCACATGGCCTTCCCCAAGGCAATGAGCCACATTGGCTGGTGTCAGTGTTGGTGACGGATGGGGTAGAGCAGAGTGTTGAATGACTTAATAGTCTGGCAAGTCCCCATGAAAGAGCAGAAACCACTGATAATCCCTTGGAAACCCCAAATAAATTTGAGTCTCTGGGAACAAAAATGTACTTTTCCTGGTGAGTGTGAACTTGGCAATGGGGAACTGAATCTATGCCTAATACACTACCTTTAGTTTTAGTTGATTTTTAGGCCACACCCAGTTTTGCTCCTGAATCTGCATTCAGAAATCATTCCTGTTAGTGTTGGGAAGCTGGGGATCAAAGGCAGGTTGACTGCATGCAAGGCAAGCACACTGCCTGCCTATATTATCACTCTGGATTTAGACGACACTCCAGCTTCTGGTTTAATGTAAATTATTAAAACCACTATGTAGTATGTGCCCATTGAGTCCAAGGCACTTTTCTTGGCTTTCTGGTAGGAATGTAGAGTTGAAGATGTGACCCTCACCTTGAGGGACCCACCACACGCTCATATCACGGGGTTCAACTCTGAAGAAGTCATTGATCACTTGTGAGAGTTGGTACATGTATTCTGAACACAGTGAAGAAAGGTCACTCTCAAACCCACAGACATCACATCTTCTGAAAGCCTTTGCATAAATTCTCTCAAGGCTCTTTTTTGCCTATCCACCTGCTCAGCAGGTCTTCTCTAAGACCCTCCAATCCAGGGGTCCTCAAACTTTTTAAACAGGGGCCCCGTTCACTGTCCCTCAGACCATTGGAGGGTCAGACTATAGTAAAAACAATAATTACGAACAAATTTCTATGCACACTGCATACATCTTATTTTGATGTGAAGAAACAAAACGAGAACAAATACAATATGTGGCCCACAGGCCATAGTTTGAGGACCACTGCTCCAATCTCTAAGAATACATGAATTGCTCAGAAAGATGTTAACTAGCCTTTTATGGAGCTATCTTTCTATTCTTTCATGGATACAAATGGGAATTAGTTGTACTGTAAAAGAGAAACACCAGATGTGGTAAGCCAGAGAAACTTCAGGGTACTTCACTTATGAATATTAAGACAGTTGTTCTCTTTTTATAAAAAATTGTGACAATCTGTTTCCCAGCATGCGTTTTAAGATGAATTTCAATTTTATAAAATCCTTATTGGGGAGGGGACATGATGTAAGCATTCAAATAAATCTAATTAGCCTAATTTCACTTTCATTCAGAAATTATTCTCACAAACCTTGTCTGAATCATAATTCATAAAATTTGTACCAAGGTTCGAACCCAGGGCCTTGCACATACCATGTAAATTCTCTACTGCTGAGTCATAGCCCCGGTATTGAACCACCACTAACCCAATCCTGACGTGGGTTTATTATTAGTAATTTCAGAAGACAATGTATGTAAGAAGGAGCCTCTTCTCCACTGTGATGCTGGACACATTTTTTAGATTTATATTCCAACTAGAAGGAAGGAGGCAGAATGGCTTGCAGGCTCAGAGACATTGCTAAGAAGTGATGAGTGACCTGTGGCCTTCTCCCTGCACAGGGTGTGGTGTCTAATCCTGGAAGAAGCAGAAATTCAGTGACACTGCACCTCTGGGTCCAGGTAATCTAGCAACTGAGAAGCAGTGACTTCTTGGACCATTGCAATGACCCATCAACCCAGCTGGCCAAGAATTCCTGGGCGGGACTTTCAGTCCTCCTGAACACCATGTGGAAACTTCTACCTCATTCCATAAAGAGAATCCAGAAGCGCTCAGTGAAGAGGGGCTTCACAATGGATTAGAGTCAAGCTTCTTAAACTTTACAGCTTTTAAAATTTTTTGTATGGAAAAAATTCTTTGTGATTTATTATCAACAAATGATTGACTTGTATACCCATTTTATATATCAGTCTACTTGGGTCTGAGTAGAACCTCTCAGAGCAATAGGGATCCTAAGTGGGAAAGTTTAAGAAGTTATGGAGTAGCGTGCATCCCAGAAATTATGGGAACTCAGGGATTAAGCCCAGACCACTGCTGGGTATGGCCCCAAAACCAAAATATATAATAAAAATAACATTTTTAATATTTTATGGGTTTTTTTTGGTTTTTGGGCCACACCCAGTGACACTCAGGGGTTACTCCTGGCTATGCGCTCAGAAGTCGCTCCTGGCTTGGGGGACCATATGGGAAACCAGGGGATCGAACCGCGGTCCGTCCTAGGCTAGCGCAGGCAAGGCAGGCACCTTACCTCCAGCGCCACCGCCCAGTCCCATTTTTATGGTTTTTTAACTTTAATTTTATTGAAACCATTGTGATTTACAAAGTCCTTCATAGCTTAAATGGTCCCCAAGCCTGCCAGAAGTGATTCCCTGAGCACTGTCTGGTGTGACCCCAAAACAAGAAAACCCCCAAAAATTTACTCTTTATAGGGAAATGCAGAGAGTATGTGAGATTATACCACAGAAATCCTTGGTTTGGGAGCCATGAAAAATGTCTGTGGCTAAGTGTGCCTTAAGGCTACAATCAAAGCAATAGTCACTATGTCCATAATCTTATACTCTCTTTGGATTGCTCATCATTTCTGTCTCTTCCATCAGGCTGCTCAACTCCTTAAATACAGAAACCTTGATGAAGCTTTGAAACTGGAAGAAGATTAAGATTCTGGAAGAACTCTAGGGTTCTCTCTTAGCACAACCCTCTGACTTCAAAGCAATAAAGATTAAGGCTAGACATAAAACTGATTAAAATACCATAAGTAGGTAAAAGAACACAACTGGTACTGGAATCTGTACTTTCTGACCCTCGACCTGCAAAATGACTCCAAGGAACAACCCATCTCTGTACAGTGATATATTCAGAGAGCCAGGCGGTAGGCGTGGTTAACAAATGTGGTAGTATAGAACAGGGCTTGGGCTATAGTCATGGTCCTTCTAGATGCTAAATGCAACCAAGGTTTAGGAACTACTCATTTCCAGACCAAGAAAGCCCATCTCGTATCCTTAAATAGCTTCATCCAATATTATGGCCAATGGTCAAAAGTCTGAATTATGGCTTCATCACATAAAGATATGCCATATATAAAAAATACACACTATATTGTGATAACACTGCAGAAAAAGAAGACCAATTTTATACAGGTTACATGCTGAAATGGTAATATTCTAGTTATATAAGTTAAATACAAGAATATTAAGTTTGAGGCTGGAGTGACAGTACAGTAGGTAAGGTGCTTGTCTTACATGTGGCCAACACAGGTTCGGACCCTGGAATTCCATATGGTCCTCTGCACCCCACCAGGAGTGATTCCTGATCTTAGAGACACTAGTAACCCCTAAGCACTGCTGCATATGGCCCAAAAATTGAAAAATAAAGAATTTAAAGTTTACCTCTTTTTTCCCATGTTTGCTTAAAAATACAAATCACATACATGACCCACATAGTATTTCTGTTGGCCAGCACAGCTATAAAAGCACAACAAAGTCCCACCTTATCTCCACCCAGTCCTTGCCCATCCAAGATCCCCAACTTGAATCTTCTATAAAAAATAAAAGGCAGGAGGACACTAGACATCAAGAGTGTGCTCTTGTCCAGAGGTCAATCCTTGAGACCTGGAGGCTCAATCACATATCGGGGCCCTGCAGACCGTTCTGTTTTATTCCTCACCTGTACAAGACATACTCGGTTCCCTCCTGGTCAGTCTACCCCACAGCAACCCACAAGATACTCAAGATTCTATTTACTCTGGACATAGTTGAACAATGTCACTTCCGTTAAATTTTTTTCCACGAAAAACAAATTTTTCCTCTTCTCAGATTATTAATTCTGCCAACACAAGTCAGATTGGTGGAGGTTATTGGTTGTCACATGTCACAAAAGCAACCTGTCATAAGAACCATATTCCAATGAACTTTAAGGCTGTATGCACCTTTCCCTTGCCTATCTGCACCAGAACTCCAAGTAACTTTTCTCATAGCCTTCATAATTTAGTAGCTTATTAACTGATCCAACCACAGAAGACACAGTTAAATGGAAGAAAGGAAGGACAGGCTACTGTCCAATAAGAGATGGTTTTTAGAAATTGCTTAGCTTTAATTCTTTAAAAAATTATTTGGCATAATGATTTACAAAGCTGTTATAACAGAGTTTTAGAAATAGAACATTCCAACTCCCAAACCAAAACCAATGTCATAGTCCCTCTCCCAGTGACCCAAGGTTACATCCCACCCCTTTCCACTGCTTTAATGGACATATTTTTAGGTTTAGCGATTGTAGTTTGGGGCCAGGCCATGCTTACACCAGTGCTGGTTCTAGTGGTTTTGATGAACAGATACCCACATTCACACCATCGACTTATCCAAGGCCCCTTAGACTACCTCCTGTCCACATTTTCTTGTTTCCCTTTCCATCTCTGGAGTTTTCATTTCTGTAATCTAGAGTCGAGGACTTGCCCACCTTTGCTACTTTTGACTCCCACATCTTGTTATTCTATGTATCACATGTAAATAAGAACATCCAATATGCTTTTCTTTTGACTTAATTTTTTTTGCTTTTTTTTTTTGTTTGTTTTTTTGGGTCACGCCCGGCAGTGCTCAGGGGTTACTCCTGGCTCCATGCTCAGAAATTGCTCCTGGTAGGCACGGGGGACCATATGGGGTACCGGGATTCGAACCAATGACCTTTTGCATGAAAGGCAAACTCCTTACCTCCATGCTATCTCCAGGGCCCCTTAATTTTCAATTCTTAAGAAATATCAGGGGCCAGGGAGAGTTTTCAAAGGACTGGATCATGTGCCTGGCTCATGAAGACCCTTAGTTTTCCTAGCACTTCTGGGTATAGCCCTGGCCCTAACATGACTGGGCCCAAACTTTCAGGCTCATGCTGCTGGACTGACTCTGACCAAGGAATGGGCTTCAGGTCACTTATTCCTCAAAACTGCTGGGAAAGCCAACATGTCAGGTTTTTTTTTAACATCCAGGATTCTTCAAGAATATTGGAGAATTTGGAGCCTAGGAAGATTCATGATAACCCACATCCTGCAGAAATAAATTTCAGACCAGCTTTTGCATTGGAACATTTACATGCTCAAAAGAGTGGTTAATAAAGTGCAGGCTACAGACCAGGAGCAGAAAACAGGGAAATCATTAGAAAAGCAATTTGCAGGCCCTTCCCAGACCTACTGACTCAGAAATTCTAAAGGGAGGGCCCAACATTCCATGGTTTAAATAATATTTCTAGGTCATTTGGGGCACATTCAAGTTTGAGAATCCTCAATACCAGAGTGTCAGGGTGGAATTTCGGCCCACAGTCTGAATTCTAAGTGTACCATTAGCAGATGGGTATCTCATCTGAACCAGAAACATTAAGTCAGAACTCAGGCATCTGTATCTACATCATTTATGAAATTTATTTGCATAAATCACAATTTTTGGCTTGGCAAATTCCATATATTCATTTTCTTACATTTAAGAAAGTGCCCTTCAAAGCTAATGTGCTTTTCAATGCAAAAGGAGTTTGTGGTACAGTGTTTTGCAATTAAAAAAATGAATCTGTGCTGTCTTCTATTGGTTATAATGATAGATGTGTATCTTCTCTCATTTTTGGCTTTACAAGTTAGATTAGTCATCTGTCCACATTATCCTCATAATGAAATCTGAAGCTGAAAACAAACTAAAATGAACCCCCCAGAAGGAAATAAAGTACTTGTTTCTGGGAAAACACACGTTGGAGCCCATTCAGAATGACCCAGTTGTTAGAGGGATAAGTAACAGAATTGGAGGGGTGCTGGTTTTTACTAACAGTCACAGGCTTCCCAGTTAAATTTGATTTTCAGATACAAAACAAACACTGCATGTAGCACTCTTACTGATTATGTGAAATTCAAACTTAAACATGTGCTTGATTTTATTTGGCAACTATAGAATTGAGAATAATAGCCTCTGGGAAGGGTTTGAGGTAACAGCTGTCCTCAAAAACTTAAAGGGCTGTTAAGAGAACTGCGGGATGAGCATAGATCTCAGAGCTAGAATCTAGGGATTAAAGTGTCAGGAAGAGGGGCCTGGAGATATTCTATGCCTGTGGATAAGTCACATGCATGCCTTGCATGCAGCTGACCCTAGCTCAATCCCCAGCCCTGCATGGTTCCTTGAGCAGCACCAGCTACAGCCTTAGTGGCCACTGAGCCCTAGTGGTGTGGCTCAGGTAATCCCTGGTACCATGTGGGCTGTGGCAGTATTGCATTGAACGGCCAATCTAATTGCCCAAGCATCAAGACTCATTTGGAAGAAGACCCTGGGTCTCTCCTAAACACGACTTGGGAAACTAGAATTTATTAAGGAAATAATTAAAGTAATAGGAAGAACATTCCTGGTTCAAGATATATATATATATACTTATATATATATAAACATATATACACATATATATATCTAACTGAGAAATTCGAGCAGAGAGGTGTGAGGATGCTCAGGAGAGTCAAGAGTTGGGGATTTTAGTTTAACAGGCTAATAGATGAAGCCTTTCTAACAGGAAGCCCTTGAGCCCCTGAACTGCTTGAATTGCTATTCTCTAAAACCTCTATATGTGAACTCTGCCGAGTCTCTGATATCTGGCAAACTCTAATCAAGCATAGGGTGAGCTATACATGCCGGAATAAACCACATTCCATTAATAAATCTGCATGACTTCTGGATCCAATTATGCCCACTTCTGGCAGGGTCTCATCAAATATATTTCTGTGCATTTTCCGATCTAGGAAGGTATATGAGGCATTTTGGAAATATCTCATTATTGGGAAACTCTTAACTGCTTTCAAAAAGAAAATGGATAAAGGAGGCAACTCACTCTTGGTCCTGCTATCCATGTCTGATTTCAGTGGGTCTGGAGTTGGCGTCGTTGGAGGTAACTTCTTCCCAACAGTCTGAAGGGATAAAAGATAATTTTACTGTCCAAACATTTCTCACCATTATGTGAAGGAACAGAATTAAGATCACAGTAAACAAATGCTCACAAAAGGCAATGGTGATGGGAACATTGCACTGGTGATGGGTGGTGTTCTTTACATGACTGAAACCCAAAAACAATCATCTATGTAATCAAGGTGTTTAAATAAAATATATTAATTAAAAAAACCCACAGACTTAGTTTCTGTGATACTGTGGATGGCCTGTAATCATTAAGAGATCTGAATATTGATGACAAACAAATAGAAAAGCCAGGAAAAGAAGTCTCTCCAAGGAAGCACTTTTTATTTCTATTCTTCCTTGCTGCCCTCATTATAAGACTGGCTACTCGGCAAAAAAAAAAAAAAAAATGGGTGATTTTCCTCTCATTTTAGAACAAGAGACAAAATCTCTGGAGATACAGTACTGATTCCCATGGTGGGTTTGAAAGGATCTTCAAAGTAGAATGGTAGTAAAGAGGAGGAAATAGACTGAAGAAAAGAATGTATAAAGGGATACATAGCCAGCAGAGAAAATGAACCAGCAGACTAAGGACAGGCAGAAGCCAGGGCCTCAAGAGCAAGTGTGTCCTATTACATTTCCTTCCAGTCTTATGGAATTTAACCTACCTCAAGTATGTCTATGCCCTGTAGGGCAGATATCTGCTAACAAGGTGGGATGATAGACTGATCTGCTTTATCTCCAAACTTGTCAGACTTGAGAAAGGCCAGTGCTGTAGACTCCAGTCATCTATTTACAAGTCTTCACACATACACACACATTATGAGTTTGTTTTGAGTTCATTTTCTTTCCTTCATTGAAAGCTAATTCTATTATCATTCATTTTTAATGAACCATCCAAAGAAAACATTGGCTACTGTCTCTTATTAAAGCTGTTCAGAGAGATGACACAAAACAATAGAACACATGCCTTGCATAGAGGAGACCTGTGTTCAATGCCTGGCATTGCATGGTAGATAAATTCAAGAACCCCTGGGAGCGTCCCTCAAGTATTGAATTGGCATAGCCCCAAGAACCACCAGCTATGGGTCAAAAATTTAAAGAGGAAAGAAAAATAAAAGTCAAAGTAAAATACAGTTCTGAAAATACAATGGCTCAAAGTGATAAAACATGAAAACAAACAAAACCAGAACAATGATACCAAACTCTAGTTCCAAAGATAAGTTTGTTATCACACATTCTTCTCCTTTGCCTCCAGGTGGTTACGCTCAAGAAAATATCTACTGATACCAAGGTAACAGCTACCAAACCAAGGAGCAGAGTAAAACCCCCTAACCAATAATGATAGGAACCCAAGAATTATAGCACGAATTATAGGAACTGAAGGGTGATATCTCTTCCTCTCGAACATCTGCAGACCAATGAACCATCACTTAGAAACTGGCAAGGTGGAGTGTTTTCTCAAATAAAACTGATTCACCCCAGTTTTTAATTTGAAAAAGTTCTTCATGCTTCAGATGATGGAACCAACATTAAATATGAATAAATCACGAAAGAGGATAAGATAAATCAAATTCCCAGCCCTTCATGAATTTTTAAAAACATTTGTGACAGAAAGCCTTTACATCTTGCATGGTGACATTTTTATTCAGTGCCGTAGGGCTTTCAACAGTGAGTGAAAAATTAAACCCCAAATATTATGCCGCCCCTCAACTGCTGCTAAGTACTCAAACTAATAACATTTTTTGATTCCAAGGAAATAGCAAGGAGGAAGAAAAGCTTGTTATTTGGCTGTAAGGTCAAATTTGATGAGAAACTATTTCTAGAATTATCTGGAACAATTCAAAATTGACGATCAGACTAGAAGCTTCTAAAGTGTCACTCACATTCCTCCTATTCACACTTGCAACAGCATCCCAAGAAATATTTTGTTTCCTTTTGGTGACTAAAATAAAGCATCATTCTGTGAACGAAAAACCAAAGCAACACTATAGAATTAGCAGCAGTGAAACAAGGAAGTCAGGAAAATAAAATAATATAGTAAACACTATGTCTTGTACTGACTGTCCTTTGCTTGAGAGACAGAGAAAGAGAAAAAAAAAAGAAAGGTAAAAAAGAGAGAGACACCAGTTTTCTGTTTTCAACTAGATACCTTCCTTTAAAGAGCCTTTTTGGTAACAAAAGAAGGTGCCTGCTGTTCATTTGCCCATTTTCTTTGACGTCTGATTTTATTGGTTCATCCAAGCCAAGACTGCGAGAAAGCTCACTAGCCAAATACACTTACTTCTGTACAGCAAGCCACACTGTTCTTTACTCTTCCTATTTCAGGAAATAAAGAAAGCAGCCTGGTTTCAGAGTGGATTCCAGCAACAAGGGTGATGATGAAGAGGCTATGGCTGTTATGGTCAGAGACGTTGGGCCTTAGTTCCTTCTTTCTTGTTCATGGGTCATAACTAAAGGTGTAGTGCAGAGCTTCCCACACTTGGCCTGCCACCCCTTTTTAGAAAAAGAATCACTCCAAAACACCCTGGAAATCTATGTTTTTTAAGCAAACAAATAAAAGAGTATCTCCCAAATGCAAGCAAGGTGTTTTCTGCCTGCCCTGGATTGTTCCAACACCTTCCCAAGGGCAGTAGCCCTGGGAAACACTGGCTAGAGTAAGGCGAGATCTTTCAACTCCAGGACTTAAACCTGGAGAAGTCTGATCCCGCACCAACAGCCTCTGGGAAGGTGCTAATAAAGCAAATTCCCAGGCCCCGCCTCAGACTTTCTCAATCAGAAACTGGGGGAGTTTCCTTCTCTGAACACACCCTCCAGGGCATTGTTAAGCATGCTTAAGTATGAGAACCACTGACCTAGATGTGAGAGGAATTCCATTCACATCAATCAAAGACCAGCTCCTAGATTGACACGAGGTGCATTGTAAAACATGCCCTGTCTGTTCCTCTTCCACGCAAAGCATTTTACCTTCTCTGTTGCCACTGGCAGGAGAATTTGTCATTGCTTCTGAAGTGTCTGATCAGAAAGGAACTGGAGCTTAGCAAAGTTGATAATGTGTCTATACCACTGAGGAGAAACACAGATCAACAGGAGGGCCTTACACCAAAAGGGTTGCTGTGTAAAAGGACAGATGTATGAATAGGTGGATGCAAAAATGTGGGTTTGGACAAAACTCATAAAAACATATCAAGCCTCTTAGAGCTGAGACTATGAAGGCCATGAGAATAACCCCATCCCCATACATCTACTAAATTTCCCTCATAATCCTTCCATTTATACTGGTAATTTAGAGGGTACATTTCTTCATTGTAGAAGAATCTCACACTACATTTAGCAAACTTTGCTCCTGCTCACTAGCAACCTGCAGTGCCCCCATTATATATTCACCCAAATACCCCATATCTTTCCAAAGACCCAGTCAAAAGTCTCTGTTCACTGTATGTCCTCTAATTACAAGGATGGATGAATGGCAGGAGGTGTACTTTCCTCCCAGCTTCCACTATCTTTAAAAACATTTTTGGTCCACCAGGCTTAAAAATGAGCAGAATCCTAACTTTTAACAGGAATGTATTATAAAAGTAATAGCTGTCTCCAGGGCACACAAGCTTGTCCAGTAACAGGTCAGCTTCAGTACAGAGTTCATGGGTCTGTAAACCTGAGAACCATCTGCTTATACCACTCACCCACCTTATATTCAACAAAGAGGGAATGTTTGGCTTATTGCAGCTGTGAAAAGAGGTTGCGGGTCTCTGCTTTGGGCTTTCTGGCTGAGATATAAGTTCTTGCCTTGCTGGGAGTCATGAGGAAAACTGCCTGTCTGAAATAAGCACAAGCTTCACATTTGTGGATTTTGTGGCCATTGCTTGGATATAGCACCTCCTAAGAGATCTCCAATAGGCCCATTTTGCCATCACCTTCTAAAAAAGGCTTGGGCATGGGTTCTGCTCCTTGGCTCAGTGGCACCATTTCCACTCAGTTTTGTTATGAATCCCTATTAACTGTATTGCTCTGGTTTGCTTGACAGAAGCATCTCCTTGGCCTAAGACCCAATGTCCATGTGGACAGTTACATGGAGTGGAAAGTTTTAGATCCTTGTTCCTTAGTCTACTGTGACAAGCTGATGATCATATTGGTGTCATTTTTTTCTCTTCTCCCATTTTTTCTTCTCTCATTTTCTTTCATTTGAAGTCAGTTTCAAAGGATGAATGATTTTTAAGAAAATCAATTTTGATCATTTAAGACCAAATGCCCCTCACCCTTTAACTCTCTTGACCAAAGTATCAAAGTGTTCTTGCTTGGGGGGTGGAGGGTCTTTCTGTACAGCAAGAATCACATATATACTCCAAGTTCTACAAGATTGGTCATAGAATATGAGGACAGATAAGCCCCAAGTGACTGTGGTGAGTGAATGAGTAATTATTTTCCTTTTCTGTTTCAGAATGAAGAAACTAATGCTTGGAAGAAAGCCAGTCCCTGAACTCAAGTCCAATAAAATCCAGTATCCTAATGACTAACGGATCTGTTTCTCTTTGTGACTGCTAGAGTGGGAGAGACTAGGATTCTACTCAAGTCAAGTATAAAAATCACTCCTCTGACTTTATTCTGATTTATATACAATCTGCATTGAACAAAAAATCTAATTACAATATTATGCGAAGGAGAAAACGTTTAAGCCAGTTTCCTCTGCATGACTACTACTGAGGAAGAAAACTCAGCAGTCAGGAGTATAATTATAATGCATACATCCCTAAGTTTTATCCCTGACACTGTATGCCTTTCCAACAACCACTAGTGGGGCCCTACTGACCCTTAGAATGACAGGGCTGAGTAGCACCACACTGCCGGGCTGGAACACTGAATCAACCAAGTATTGATGGAGTGGCGGCCCTGGGGTCCCTGAGCACTTCTGGAGAGGCCCCTCATTCATCTTGCTTGCAAGGAAGAGGGCTGTTTGGCTTCCAGTGCCTAAGGTTCAACTCATGACTGTAGACCTGGCTTTGTTGGATGTTTTAGAAGAAAGTGATCAGAGACGTTGCTCAAGGGCTTGCACTAAGTTAAACACAAGGGGTGACTTTTCAAACAGCCTTGAAGACAGAAGATAAAGGCTGCCTCTTTGAAGGCATTCTTTCTGCTGCACTAGTCTCTGATGGCTCTCCTCCCTTTTCTCTTCAGGACAGATTTATTAAGTGCCTGTTCAACGTGACGCAGGAAAGCAGACAAAAAGGCAGTGGGGGTTGCTGAGCTTGGTTGGAAACGCTGAAAACAGCAACGTGTTGGGTTCCCCAGAGGGATGTGCTGAGCGGTTTCCAACCATTTCACATGGTCATCACAAATCTTGTTATACACAAGGTATTGATAGATACAAGGCACATGAGACAGTGAGAGGAGGCGATACAAAACATTTTTGATATATGAAACATGTCCACAAACTTTCGACTTCCAATTAGAACTGTAACTCCAAAAAAGCCATAAAGTGCTATTAAAGTACATTCTAAACTTGGCATATTTGTTTTTCTCTTCATGAACACCTGTGATGGACGGATGTGTGAAAAGCACAGCTTTGATTTTTGTGCTCATGCTTCATAAGGATTCACCATGCATTAAAATATTATTTGTCATTTCTTTTAATTAGGAAACAATTTGAATATTATTTAATCACCATGATTAATGCTTTTAACTTAATTTCAATGAAGTAAAATTGATTATAACACTTCCCATATTATTGAGTTAGATGTGTAGTATTATTTCACCAGACCCACCTCCACAGTGTCAAATCCTCCTCCACTATTTGAGTCCCTTGAGCCCCCGCCCTCTTTAGCAGCCTCTATTCACTCTTCTGCTGGCAATAATATCACCAGGTTTGTTTCCACTGGGGATTGCCTATTCCCTGGCTTTGTTTCTTTATACTCCATGTGTGAGTGATATAATGCTTTATTCATCATTTTCCTTCGAACTCCCTTTACTTAGAATGATGAATCTCAAATTCTAGCCATATTGTTGCGAACTGTCAGACTCCATGTTTTCTGGAGTATTGTAAGAAGACTTCTTGGTGCTCAGCAGGAAGTGGTAGGAATAGAGCAGAAGTGCTTGCATCCAGTTCCTGTCTCAGGCAGGAGAGAACTAGTACAAAAGAACTAGCTTACAATGGAGACTGACATTGGCAAGTGTCAGTATGCTCACCTTAGGTGGACCAGCTTGAACTATTTAATGTCAACAGAAGCTACTCTGGAGCAAAATACAACTCAGAATTATAAAAATAGAACGCATGATCGAGTAAAAGAAAAAAAAATATTTGCAGTTCCATTCTAGGAACAGAAGTAACCTTTGAAGTACTTCTTTTATCACTGTGCCAAGT
>PVKC010021478.1:0-18131 GCA_004027635.1 Crocidura indochinensis | reverse complement strand
CTTTTTCTTTTTTTTTTTTTTTTTGGGGTCCCCCCCGGCAGTGCTCAGGGGTTACTCCTGGCTCCATGCTCAGAAATTGCTCCTAGCAGGCACGGGGAACCATATAGGGCATCGGGATTCGAACCGATGCCCTTTGGCATGAAAGGCAAACGCCTTACCTCCATGCTATCTCCCGGGCCCCAAGATTTTGTTTTTCAGTGGCACTGAGCAATATTCATTTTTTAATTTTATTAGATTTAAAGAAATATTATTTTAAAAATCTTACTCTTTCTAGGTAACTGAATGTGAAATTTTTCTTTCACTTTTGGTGAAATTTCTGGATGCAGATAAACCACAGTGGCTACGAGCTGTTGCAGTAGAATCAATACACAGACTCTGCGTGCAGCCGCAGCTCCTAAGGTAAAACCTTACCAATCTTTTTTGAAATAGATAGGTTAGTATTTCTATGAATGAAGAGCTTACATGTGTATTTGCGTTATTAACCATTTTAAAACAAAGTAGTGTTCCATATGTATGTGGAGGTATAAGATAATGGAAGTGGACAACAGCTAGGAGGTGAACAGAAAGTATTTCAGTAGTTGTTTTCAGTGCAGATTTACTGAGTTTATATGGTCAAGATAATTTTTTTTTGTTTGTTTTTTTGTTTTTGGGTCACACCCGGCAGTGCTCAGGGGTTACTCCTGGCTCTATGCTCAGAAGTCACTCCTGGGAGCCGGGCGATGGAGCTGGAGTCTGCCTTGCCTGCACTAACCTAGGACGGACCGCGGTTCGATCCCCCAAGCCAGGAGCAACTTCTGAGCACATAGCCAGGAGTAACCCCTGAGTGTCACCAGGTGTTGCCCAAAAACCAAAAAAAAAGAAAAAAAAAGGGAAAAAGAAGTCACTCCTGGCAGGCTCAGGGGACCATATGGGATGCTGGGATATGAATCACTGACCTTCTGCATGCAAGGCAAACACCTTGGTATATATGTTATCTCTCTGGCCCCAAGATAATTTTTTTTACGTAAACTTGAATCTGAATCTTTGAACTTAATTAGTAAACTCACTCAGGTATGGTGAAACTTTGGATATGAGATGAATTAGCCAATGTTAACTGCTTCGTTAATGTTTTTAAAATGTTTGTATATTCAATTAATTTTTTCAGAAACATTTAAACTTATTTTCCAGGTCTTTTTGCCAGTCCTATGATATGAAACAGCATTCTACCAAGGTTTTTCGTGATATTGTGAACGCGCTGGGATCTTTTATTCAGTCGTTGTTTCTTGTCCCTCCTACTGGGAATCCTGTGACAGCAAACCAAGCTGGTAAAGGCTCATTCATATTTACCATTTTGAGATGAGATTTTATAGAAATTCTGTCACTAGAGAGTTTTTGATTGCCTCGCTCTATTGCTAGTTAAGACTTAATGAATAATGTTATTTTACTGAAGCAGCTGTCTTTATTTCTTTCCAGAGCATTTGTTTTCTCTTAGGCCTTAAGCGAAAGTTGGTCATATTATCTACGAACAAATGGTTAGATGCTGTCTTTATTTTTGAAGCATCTTCTCTTTAAAAAAAAAAATTAACCACGTATTTAAATAGCCTTGATTTACATTTGAGTCATTTTCGCTATTCCTTTTATCCAACAGGGAACAATAATTCAGCTGGCCCTGCCTCAGCACCAGTTAACTCAGGAATGTTGGGGATTGGCGGAGGTGTCACTCTGTTGCCAGCCTTTGAATACAGAGGAACCTGGATACCTATTCTCACAATTACTGTACAAGGCAGTGCCAAAGCCACCTAGTAAGTAGTAGGGGGATTACTTTAGAAGGAATGGTATTGATGGAGATGATACTTTATCTTACGGTATTTTTTTTTCTATGGATTATATTTAAAATTTTAAGCTTTTTTTTTTCTTTTTTGGTTTTTGAGCCACACCAGGCAGTGCTCAGGGATTACTCCTGGCTGTCTGCTCAGAAATAGCTCCTGGCAGGCACGGGGGACCATATGGGACACCGGGATTCGAACCAACCACCTTTGGTCCTGAGTCGGCTGTTTGCAAGGCAAACGCCGCTGTGCTATCTTTCCGGGCCCAAACCTTGTTTTTTTTTTTTAAAACCTTTTTATTGATTGATTAATTGATTGGTTGTTGGTCCAGCAGCGTTCAGGGGTCACTCCTGGCTCAGTCAGAAATTGTCCCTGCGAGGCCGGGGGACCACATGGGTACCGAATTGAGGGAATCAGATCAAGTCCCTCCTGAGTCAGCCGCAAGATAAATGCCCTACCACTGTGCTATCTCTCCATCCCCAAATCTTGTATTTTTAATATATTTCTTTTTTATTTTTTTCTTTTTTGTTTTTCTTTTATTTAGTTATATTTTAAATATATTTCATAACTAATTTTATCTTGTACTTTGAGAATTTTATCTAAGATTGAATTTTGCTTTACTTTGTAATGTTTGTAGACTATCAACAGCATTATGAAATACTATTTCTTTATCTTTTTGAATTAAGTATATGGTTTAATTTCAGACCTGTTGGTCTTTGGTTCTCTAATATTAACTGAATTGACTATAGCAAATGAGTTTATTTTTTTTAACGAATGTTAATTTCCTCTGCTCTAAAATGAGAATGGTGATATATTATTTCCTTTCAGGAACTATATGTGAATAATGTTCTTATTGGTATTTTTGGAGAAGGAGGATTGGCCACACCTGACAATACTTCAGGGTTACTTTCTTTTCATTTAAAGTGGTTTACTTGAGCAAGTTATTTACAGATGTTCCAAAAGAACTATAAAAAAATAATTATTTTATGAATTTTTAGTACATAAAAGTAAATAAGCCATTATGAGCAAGTCTTTATTTATTTTTAATAAATTTTTATTTGAATCACCATAAAATACTATTAGAAAGCTATTCATCATTGATTTTCAGTCATGCAATATATAGCATCATCCCCAACAGTTGTTCTTGACTTTGCAGTTAGGTTTCATTCCTGGCAGGATTTGGGATGCTGGAGATTGAACATGGTTGGCTATGTGCAAGGCAAGAGCACTACCCACTGTTCTATCTTTAGTACTGACATTATTAGCTCTTAAGTAAAAAAAATGGATTTTTTTGTTTTTGTTTTTGGGTCACGCCCAGCAGTGCTCAGGGGTTACTCCTGGCTCAATGCTCAGAAATCGCTCCTGGCAGGCTTGGGCGATCATGTGGGATGCCGGGATTCAAACCACCATCCTTCTGCATGCAAGGCAAACATCCTACCTCCATGCTATCTCTCCAGCCCCTTCAGAAAATTATTTGAAAAGATTTTACTTTTAAGAATTTTTTAACATAAACAAAAAAATTTGCACAGTTTGGAGATAGGTAATTGCTAAAATTATTTTAGCAATAGTTATGACTTGTTAAAGCTTTATTTTTAACTCAGTTTCTTAAAATGCTATAGGATTTCTTTCCTCAATAAAGCAAATTCAGTTCTTTGTTGGTTTGTTTTTGTTTTGTTCATTTTTATTGATATAGTTATAAATATAGTTTTATATATTTTGTTTTATATCTATTATATATTATATGTAACATTATACACATAGTTATGTATATTATAAATAATATATTTGTGTATATCCATCATTGTAGCTTCTCTTTTTTAATTCTAATTAATTTTTTTTCATATTTTCAGCCTGGAAATGTTGGACAAAGTTGAGCCACCAACTATACCAGAAGGTTATGCTATGTCTGTGGCATTTCATTGTTTGCTAGACCTCGTACGTGGTATTACTAGTATGATTGAAGGAGAGTTAGGAGAGGTTGGAACAGAATGTCAGCATAGCACCGAAGAAGCGCCTTCACCAGCACAGTCATCAGAACAGCAAGAATTACAGTCAACTTCAGATCAAATGGATAAGGCATTAGGTATATCACTACAATTTAATTTCAATTTTTGAAAAATTGGAATTTCCAGAGAGGTAGTCCAAAAGAAGTTCCCATGTATCCTTCCCCCTAACCTCCCAATATTTTTACTACTATATTTTCTTCATTATTCTCTTTCTCTCTCTATGTATATATATATTGAAAATAAATGGCACATATGGTGCCCTATTATTGCTCATACTTTATATTTTTTAAAATAACAGCTTTCTGCCAATTTAGGTTTGTTTTATTTTTGCTTCTTCATATGGAAATTCAATGTATTCATTTTAGCAGGTCTACTTTAGAAATGTTTCTATGCTGTACTTAATGCATCAGTACATAGGAAGGAAGCAAGCTTACACTGTCAATGTCTCACTATTTTTGATGTTTAGATCTGTCCTTTGCTTAACATATTGCTTCTTTATCTTCTTTAATGTAAAATAATAACTAACGTTTTGTAGAAAATACTTGAAGAGCTTTAAAACTATGAAAGAATATTCCCTTCTCCCTCTTTTATGTTTTGTTTTGTTTTGGGTTGGGTTTTGTTTTGGGCCATACCCAGCAATACTCAGGTGTTACTCCTGGCTCCGTGTTCAGAAATCACTTCCAGCAGGCTGAGGGGACCATATGGGATGTCAGATATCAAACCTGGGTCAGTCGTATACAAGGCAAACACCTTACTCAATGTGATATCACTTTGGCCCCTCTTTCATTTTTTGTTACATTAGTATGGACTCATAAATTCCTACTTTATTCTAACAGAATATTCTGATTGATACTAGAAATGGCAATTGGGACTGCTTTCCAACTGAATACTATGTCTGTCATTTCCCCATGTTTCCTTGGCCCACTTTTGATTACTATCTTACTATATATTGCCGCAAAGTGTTGCAATTTTCCAGCCTGGGAATCACTTATTTTTCCAAGAAGTACAAGTTTATTTTAATGAGGGATAATATTTAGAAACTAACATGAGCATTGCATATGCATCTTGCCGTAGAAAATTTTCTCTCTCACACACAAACATACACATATGCATGTGTGTACCTTTTTTTCGTGCATGTGTGCTCCATATTGCAATACTTTTAAGAAATGTCTACATCTGTATGTATGTATGTCTGCACTTGTATTAACCACTATGAAGTCACACTGTTTTCTCCACTTATTATTTGGTACCAGAAAGGTTTGGACCGTTGGGTGTTTCTATCCCCAAAAGAAGATCTCAAAAGACATTGGGAAGCCTATATTTCCTTTATAAGTTTACGACCTTTATAGACCTCGTAACCTGTTTATCCCAAATGTGAGGTAGTCACTTGCATTGCTTTGTTCCCTTAATTACTTTTTCTAAACTCATTTTTATTTATTTTTTCTTTATATATTGTTTATACTAATTATATAATACTTATATTTATATATGATAAATGTTTTATAAATATTTTATAAATGTTTTATAAATGTTTATATGTTATATATATCATAATAATTTGTTTTCTTCTCCTCCTTAAACTTCATCTGTTTTGGTTCTGCTTGGTACAAAAACCTACAAGAAAAAGTCTTGCCTGGAATTTAAAGCTCAGGTCAAAACCAGGGCACAGAGATGATGGAGCCTGACATTCTCACAATTTTTCTTCCTTTCAGTTAGTAGAGCTGTTTGGGAAGAAATGGTGAATGCCTGCTGGTGTGGTCTGCTTGCTGCACTCTCCCTGCTTCTTGATGCCAGGTACTAAATCTTAATAAATTTTATGACATGAAACAATACCAAAAGAAAGATTAAAGGTTGGGATATAGTTCAAAGAGTTTGAGTGAACATTCTGGAAGCTAGGGTTTAGTCCCTGTCAATACATGATCCCCAAGGAGCATCCATTAAGCAAAGAGCTAAGAATAGTCCTTTGGCACTGCCAGTTGTGACATCTATCTCCGTGTCAGAAAGAAAAAAAATTTGTTTTTGGTTTTTGACCACACCCGATGACGCTCAGGGGTTACTCCTGGCTATTCGTTCAGAAGTCGCTCCTGGCAGGCACGGGGGACCATATATGCGGAACTGGGGGATCAAACCGCGGTCCGTCCTAGGTTAGCGCAGGCACCTTACCTCCAGCGCCACTGCCCGGCCCCCATAGAAAAAAATTTTTAAAGGTTTTTTTTTTTTTAAAGAAATTCATATTAGGGGCCGGCGAGGTGGTGCTAGAGATAAGGTGTCTGCCTTGCAAGTGCTAGCCAAGGAAGGACCGTGGCTCGATCCCCTAGCAAGACAGGGGCAATTTCTGAGCACTTAGCCAGGAGTAACCCCTGAGCATCAAACGGGTATGGCCGAAAAACCAAAAAAAAAAATTCATATTAGTTGTCATACATATAGACTATTCATTTTATGTTTTCCTCTCTCCAATCCTCTCCTTGCCCTTTATCTTACACAAGAATTATTGTCACTAGTTTTAATGGAAAATATAAGTTCTAAATTATTGACTGCTTTTTTTTTTCACTTAAGGCCTTTTAAAACACAATGGCAAATGATTATATGGTATGGTAGTGATGATAATTTTATTTTCACAATGATTGTGGCTCGAGTTTTTTGGTTCTTTTCTTCAGAATTGTAGAATTATTATTTGAATATTTAAATTTTAAGTTAAACTTTTTACTTCTTTTTTTTTGTTGTTGTTGTTGTTTTTCGGTCACACCTGGCAGTGCTCAGGGGTTACTCCTGGCTCCATGCTCAGAAATTGCTCCTGGCAGGCACAGTGGACCATATGGGGCATCGGGATTCGAACTGATGACCTTTTGCATGAAAGGCAAACGCAAACGCCTTACCTCCATGCTATCTCCCGGACCCCAAACTTTTTACTTCTTGATCATTTCGTTGATGTAGAATCTATGGTCATCCACAGTTTTTACATAGTTCAAAGTTTTAAATGTTACATTAATTAAAAATCCTTATTAGATTGATTTTTGGCAATATTTTTCTTAATTTCTTAAAACTTTACTAAATACGCAGTCGCATATTATGTATGTAGTATAATTTAAAGCACGTTTATCATATTAAATAAAGTATGTTGTCTTTTCAGCACAGATGAAGCTGCCACTGAGAATATTTTAAAAGCTGAACTTACTATGGCTGCTCTTTGTGGAAGACTAGGCCTTGTAACTTCAAGAGATGCCTTTATAACTGCAATATGCAAAGGCTCACTGCCTCCCCATTATGCTCTTACTGTATTGAATACCACCACTGCAGCCACACTTTCCAATAAATGTAAGACTCCAGTTTTCATAAAGTTTTATTCATCCTGTGTTTTAACATAATTTAGATAAAAGGCTATAGAAATTCTCAGTTGAAGCCTCTGTGATTTGTGTGAGAAATTAATGTCCCTGAGCCTCAGTTTCTCTCATCTATTAAAAATAGAGGCTAGAAATAAACAATAGCAATTATAAATAGTTATAAAGATTAAGTTATATAAATCTATAAGTGATAAACCAGAACAACTTGAAATTGTGTCATTTTTTAAATAATGGAGCTCAGAACAGTAATGTATGTACTTAGATCAAGTTAACAATCACTTTTCTTCTTGTTTGTAAATACTTTTAAAACATTCACACTTATATGACAATTAGTTCTGAAATTTGAAATACTGACTCTTTTTTTATTTATTTATTTTATTTATTTATTTATTTTTTTGGTTTTTGGGCCACACCCGGTGATGCTCAGGGATTACTCCTGGCTATTCGCTCAGAAGTCGCTCCTGGCAGGCACGGGGGACCATATGGGGAACCGGGGGATCGAACCGAGTTCCGTCCTAGAATAGCACAAGGCAAGGCAGGCACCTTACCTCCAGCGCCACCGCCCGGCCCCCGAAATCCTGACTCTTAACTAGAAAAATTTACTAGAAGACATGTTCAAAAAATACTTAGCATGATAAATCTTTTCTATTTATGAAAATATATGCCAAGGTTTTATATTTGTAAAAATTATATGGAAATTTGCTTACAGTGTGCCCATCTTTGAAATAAAAAATGCTTTGGGGGTCAAAGCGATAGCACTCAGTCAATCTGGGATGGACCTGAGTTCAATCCCTTGCATCCCAATTGTTCCCTTAGCCTGCCAGGAGCAATTTCTGAGCTCAGAGCCAGGAGTAACTCCGGGTATCAACAGATGTGGGCCCCCCCCATCAAAAAAAAGGAACCACTTGTATATTGATAATAGGTAAATGTTATAGTTGAGGTTAATTTAATGTAATGCTTTTGAATGTTTGCTATGAATGAAGCAAGAAAAGTATATTCAGCTTTTTGGGTTTTCCTTTGTGTTTTAGCATACTCCATTCAGGGTCAAAATGTTATGATGATAAGTCCATCAAGTGAATCTCACCAACAAGTTGTGGCAGTGGGTCAACCTCTAGCAGTACAGCCTCAAGGGACAGTAATGGTAAAGTACATATTCTTTTCTTGGTTTACCAGTTACTACAAAGCTTTTTTGGGGATATCTGTTTGTCATAATTTTCTTCTATTTAGTTACTTTTTTATATCAGTATTATAACTTAAGGTAAATTATATCATTAGTTAAATATGCACTTGTCTCTACTACCATAACCAACAATAGTGTACATCTTAATCTAGTGAATTTGTTCTAAAAATGACTATCTGAATTAGGACCAGAGCAATAGTACAGCAGGTAAAGATGCTTACATTGCATGTGACTGACTAGGGTTTGATTCCCATCAGCATGTATGGTCCCCTGAGAACCACTGGAATGACTCCTGAGCTCAGAGTACTAATTACAGTAAGGACTGAACATTGCCAAGTATCAAAAAAACAAACAACAAACCCCGCTCCAGATCTGTTTTCTTAAAATTTTTGTTTTTTATTGCTAACTTTATAAACTTGCAGTTTTCAGTGTATATAATTATTTGTCAATCTGCCCCTTTTAAATATAGTTGACTTCCAAAAACATCCAGTGTATGAGGACTTTACTAAACTTGGCACACTGCCATGGAGCTGTTCTTGGAACATCATGGCAACTGGTTTTGGCAACTCTTCAGGTATGGTATAGTCTCTGGGTCAAAAGTCCATGTTGTTCCTATATCCTAGATATAGACAGTTAAATAAATAGTGCCCAGTGTTGCTCTGGGCAAGCCTGAGGAATACCCAGTTCGTTTGAAAAGGGAGAAATTATAAAGATAAAAAAGTATAGGTCATATCTGATGAAGTAATACACAACTTTTCATCATAGCCAAATTTTTGCTGCCTATAAGTATTTTTATATTAATATTAATTATTTAAATTCAGGTGCTAAAAATCTGCCACAAACTATTTTTGTTAGCAGTTCTGCTTTTTTTGTTGTGTTTGTAACTTTTATGGTTTAAATATTCATTTTGATTTTTAAAACATTTTATAGCATCTTGTATGGATTTTGGGATTAAAACCTAGTAGTGGTGGTGCCTTGAAGCCTGGAAGAGCTGTAGAAGGACCAAGTACAGTAAGTGTTAATTATATTTACTCAGTTAATATGACTCAGAAATTGTGTATATTGTATTTAATTTTATTCCTCTTTTAGGTTTTAACAACGGCAGTGATGACTGATTTACCAGTGATTTCCAATATACTTTCAAGATTGTTCGAGAGTTCACAGTAAGAATCAATTTTTTTTTCTGATAGAAAACATATTAGCTGTATATATTAGATCAGAATTTGCTTTCTTATTTCTTCATTTTTATTTTAGGTACCTTGATGATGTATCATTGCATCATTTAATAAATGCACTTTGCTCCTTATCCCTAGAAGCAATGGATATGGCTTATGGAAATAATAAGGTGTGATATTCTATCTTTTTATTTTGAATATGGTACATTATGTAGCTAAATAGGTGACACACTTTATGATTTTAGTGTTTAACTGTGAGACTAATCTTCATCTTGTAGTCTAACCTTTATTGAGTTGTACCATTCATTCATACATGTTAAAGGGAAATTAAACGGGCATGTTCTGTCTTGTGAAGTGTCTCATAACATATTATGGCCTTAAATTGTATATTTCTTTTTCCTGTGTACTAAATCTAAAAAAAGTTATAAATATTTAACACATTTGAGAAAAAATTTTAAATATTTTATAAAGGTACTATGATATCACATTTATGATAAGTTTTATAATATTTCATAGTAATAATGCAATTGTAATTTATGGTTAGGAAATGATAAACTTTAAATAAAGCACTATTTAAATTTCTCTAGTGCTTGTTGGATGGAAACTAGGAAATATTTTTTTGTGAAGTTAATGATTCTGTCTACTTTGATAATTTAATTTTTGCTTTGCTCATTGACTAAGTAGAGGGATACTTGCAAATACTGACACTCAGAAACATGTTATCTATGATATTGTTTCCTAGTATACTTGAAAATCCCAGGAATTTTTGGACTTATTTATACCTTAGAAATTGTTTAAATGGTATATGCAATTTAAATGAATATCGTTTTGCCGTTTACAAATCAATAATAATACTTAGAGCATGATTAAAAAGCAGAGACTATGGCTTGTAACTTTTATCAACATCTAATATGTAACATTAACATATTAACATATGTTAATATATGATGTCTTATTAATATCTAATATGATAGTGTTTGCTTAGTTATTATAATTTTGTATACTGTGACTTGTCATCTTGGCAAACATTGCTCACTGTTGGTTTTACTAGTGCCAAGTTTCATATTAGATAATTAGTTACACATGTACCTGTTTGAAGTATGTATTCTAGTTTAATCCAAATGAAGGCAGTTTATTGAAAGAATGAGTTTCTTGATATCTTTAATAATACGCTACATATTTTGGGGGAACCATACCCAGTGGTGTTCAGGAATTATTGCTTTGTCTATACTCAGGGATCACTTGTAGGGCTCAAGGAACCATAAGCAGTACGAGGAATTGAACCCCAGTTGGCTGCATGCAAGGCAAGCCAAGTACCTACTGTACTATCTATCTAACTCTCAGAATTGTAATGTTCTTAAATATTTTTTGTTGTTGTTATTGTTGTTGTTGTTTTTGGGCCACACCTGGTGACGCTCAGAGGTTGCTCCTGGCGTTGCGCTCAGAAATCGCTCCTGACTTGGGGAACCATATTGGATGCTGGGAATTGAACCAGGCTCCATCTGGTGTTGGCCACATGCAAGGCAAATGCCTTACCACTGTGCTATCACTCTAGCCCCTCAATTAAAAACTTGTAATAGTTGGGGCCGGAGAGATAGCATGGAGGTAAGGCATTTGCCTTTCATGCAGAAGGCCATTGTTTTGAATTCCGGCGTCCCATAGGGTCCTCCGAGCCTGCCAGGAGCGATTTCTGAGCGTGGAGCCAGGAGTAACCCTGAGCACTGCCAGGTGTGACCAAAAACAAACAAACAAACAAACAAACAAAAACAAAAAACTTGTAATAATTAAAAATAAACACATTCAAGTAGAGTTTGCCCCCACCAAAACAAAACAAAACAAAAAAAACAGTAAAAAAATATGTAGTGAAATGTTGAGATATAACAGGGATTACAGGTACTTGCCTTTCATGCAGCCAACACAGTTTAATCTTTATTAACATAATATCCAGCAGCCCCCACCACAAATAAAATTAAGTTAACCTATCTAATCAATTTCAGTACTGATTTTAGGAAGTTGTATTAATGTAAGAACATAACTTATTATAAAGCTTATAAATTCTTTCTTAGAAAAAGGGAATACTGATAACTTTTGCATTCTACTAAGTAGTTCAGTATTACATGACAAATAAAATGAGTTGTTGGTCATTATTATATGTACTAATTTACATTAAAAATATTTTTTGACTTATTTTGAGGGGAAGGGACCTTCTCAACAATGGCCTGGGACCACTTCTGGCAATATTTCTCCTCACTGTGGTCTTGATGGTATTGTTGCTGCGCCACCAGTAGAGCAGTGCTGTTTGCACATGGCATTTCTGTGGGTACTTTAGGAAGATAACTTGAATGCTCAGTGCCATATGCTATGCGGCCTCATGCATATAGTAAGACTACACTCCAGTCTTTGAACTATTTCCCCTGCTTATATCGTATTTGATCATCCAGAATAATTCTACATGTTCACTAGTATCCTCACTTCATCATTGAAATATGAAAATTCAGAGCTTTTTTATCTGGGACTACTTGCCAGTGCTCCAACTTTTGTGTGCATCAATCAACGGAAGAGTTTTGAAAACACAAATGTCAGTGCCACTTTCATGACTTCCTAAGTAAGAATCTTTGGCAGTGAGCCTTGGACACCAATCTATTTAAATGTGACACGTTTTCTGTTTATATCCTGGTTAGAATAAGAATGAGGAAAGTAATAAAGCACATTAGTGTGAATGAACTGGTTGGCTTCAACCATTTTCTAGACTGATGTTGGTTTGTAGTGCAGAAAGACTAAAATTAAAGCACCCTGATTGGCTATGAGGGTGTTCTGGCTGCAACATCTGTCACCCCATTCATCTCCAGGGTTGATTCCGTTGATCTGGCTGGCTAGGTCCTTCCTCTCTTACCGCTCCATGTGTGTCCTTCCTGAAGCTGCACACTCAGTAAAGGGGATGGACGGCCATCCCTGAATTAAAAAAATAAATAAATAAATAAATAGGCACCCTGATCTAGCACCTTGGTTTATAACCGCCAGTCTGTACACTAGTTTGTGTATAAGCACCCATCTGGTATAAAAAGACTGAAGAGGGGCCGGAGCAGTTGCACAGTAGTAAGCCATTTGTCTTACACGAGACCAACCTGGATCAGACCCAGGTTCGATCCCTGACATCCCATATGGTACCCTGAACTTGCCAGGAGAAATTGCTGAGCACAAAGCTGGGAGTAACCTCTGAGCACTGCCAGGTGTGGGCCCCCCCCCCAAAAAAAAGAAAAACTAAAGAGTATTGGCTTAAGCTTAATAAACAAATTTTCTTGAATCTATTATGAATATCTCAGATATCTGAATATCTAAAAATATTTTGCTAACTTTTTCTTGCCATATGTTACTATATTAATTATATATAAACCATTTAATTATGCATAAGCATACTCTATGGTATGCTCTTGATTTTCTTTCTTTCCTTTTTTTGTGGGGGGCTGGAGGCTGCACCTTGGTCAAGTGGTGCTGCAGATCAAGCTCATGGCTCCTGCATTCCTGCATGCTTAGTGTATGCTCTACCTCTTTGAACTTTTTCCGCAGCCCCTATTGTCAGATTTATTTCATTGAAGTACTAAATATTTTCTTTGTAATATTGAACTGTAATGTTTTTCTCCATAGGAACCATCTCTTTTTGCTGTTGCCAAATTGTTAGAAACTGGTTTAGTTAATATGCACCGAATTGAAATTCTGTGGAGACCTCTCACTGGCCATCTACTTGAGGTAATCTCTTTTTCTCATTTGCCCCTTTTTTTTTGTTGTTGTTAAGAATTAAGACATAAACACATAATTTTTCTATATAGGCATTAACTCCCCCCCACTTGTTCTTATTGCTATATACTTTTTATTATGGACTAAAAATTTATAGTAATTCCTTTGGTGAAGGATTACGCTGCTTTAGGATGAGAACATTCCTAAAAATGAGTTATATAACCATGAAATCATTGAAGTCTTCAGCTGTTAGCAAAGTGTATGTGTATATATACTACATGTGTTTGTGAATATGTGTGTGTGGTGTATTTTGGTGTCAGGAATTGACTTCAGTGCATCCAATATGAAAGCTGCATGCCTGTGTTTCCTTTCCTCAATTTTATTATAAGGTTTCTTGATCACTTTAGTTTTACCTAGTTTCTGAAACTTAAGGCAGTGAATATTTCTCCTTCACAGTGATTTTTATGAATATGAAATAGTTTCTATACAGATGTGGAAAAACTGTTTGATATTTCAAATTATAATGTAATGTCAGGGAATTTTATCTGGATTTCTACTCTATTAGAATGATACCTAATAATAACAAACTGCTTCTATCAATATAAATGTTATGTACAGTTTAGGTTATCATAGTTATTTTGTTTTGATATTCTGAGAAAGTTATTTTTGAGAAAAAAATCCAATATGATTGTGTACTTTTTACTTCTTTAGTAGGGTTGCTTATGTATGCAGTTAAGTTATTTTTAAATACTTGACCACAGTATTTGATTTCAGGGTAGACTTAATTATGTACTTTAGTATGTGTTTGCTGCCTTTATTCTTCTGTGTCATCATTTATTTTTTATGAAATCCTTTCTTTTCTGTGACTTATTTAATTTCATCTTTTATCTTCTGTCTCTCTCTTGCTACCTCTTGCCCTTTATTCAGAAGGTAAGCTTATATTTTGAATATAACTTTCCCTTCAGCCCTTTATCTTTAAATATTTGATATCTTTTTAAATGTACAAAAATGTATAGTTTAAGTGTCAAGATTAAATGCTTAATTTTTGTTCAACATGCTTACGTTCAGGTCTGTCAGCATCCAAATTCTCGAATGAGAGAATGGGGAGCAGAAGCTTTAACTTCACTTATAAAAGCAGGATTAACATTTAGCCATGATCCTCCACTTTCACAGAACCAGGTAAAAAAAAGTGCCTCATTCATTCTGGGCTGAAGAGATAGTACAGGGATTAAGTACTTGCCTTGCACACATCTGATCCCAATTTGATTCCTTAGAGATGTGATCTCTAAACACTTCAGGAGTGATCCTGAGCATAGAGTTAGGAGTAGTCCTTGGACACTCTGACTCAACTCTCCACCCCTCCAAAATTTATTCTAAACAATATCTTGTGTAAATTCATTGTTGCACATATGTAACTTTTCCTTTAATATATCAGATAAGTGAAAATATAAGCTGTGTTTTTTCAGTTAGTATTCTGTTTATTCTGTTGGTACTCTCAGAGGTTTTTATGCTTGATTTTAGGATTATATTTATTTATAATTATAAAACTTTTTGAGAATGACATTAATAGAATTATTCTAAATGCAAGAATTCTAAATTAATATAAATGCGAGAATTATTCTTGCATTTAGAAGTTTTCTTGCTCATTTTCTTTGGTCCTTGTCTGATTTTTCACTTTTTCTTGGTGATGGTGGGAGGATGGGGGAGTGTCACACCTGGCTATACTTAAGGGTTACGCCTTCTCTGCATTCAGGAATTACTTCTAGCTCACAGCAAGTGCATTAACTACTATCCTATTTCTTTAATCCCCTGATTTTTCACTCTTACTACTCTTACATAGGGGGAAAACAAGTGGCAGGAGAGAAAAGCATAATAAAATAGATTTGGGGGGGTGGCACACCCGGTGACGCTCAGGGGTTGCTCCTGGTCATGCACTCAGAAATTGTTCCTGGCTTGGGGGACTATTTGGGACACTGGAGGATCGAACCACTGTCCATCCTAGGTCAGACATATGCAAGGCAAATGCCTCATTGCTGCGCCACTGCTCCAGCCCCCCAAAATAGATACTCACTTTTTAACTTATTGAAGCTATTTTATACTTTTTGATTTTTATGAGTCCATTGTTCTTATTATAATATATGTTTCAGGGTTTTTTTCCAGTTGTGGCCAAAAAAAGATTGAGTAGGAAATGGGCATATAAAAACCATTCCCTTTGAGGCCGGCACGGTGGCGCTAGAGGTAAGGTGTCTGCCATGCCAGCGCTAGCCTAGGACGGACTGGACCTCGGTTCAATCCCCCGGCGTCCCATATGGTTCCCTAAGCCAGGAGTGACTTCTGAGCGCATAGCCAAGAGTAACCCCTAAGCATTACTGAGTGTGGCCCATAACAAACAAACAAAAAATTCCCTTTATACTCATCTTACTATATTATAACTATATTCTACAACTTAGTAAATATTAGTAAATTATTAGTAAAATAGTAAATTAGTAAAAATAGTAAATTATTAGTAAATAATTATTGAGTATACATATATTATTCCAAGAATTGTTTTAGCTCTTGGAGCAGAATGATTAAGAAACTGAATAGCCTTCTTATTAGAGATTACATTTTTGCAGTTTAATATATTTTTTTCCTACTACAATTGAAGTCTTTTTGTTGTTTGTTTTAGTTTGGGGCCACACGTTTTGGTGCTCAGTGGTGACTCCCAGCTCAGCACTCAGGAATCACTGCTGGGGGACTGGGAGACACTATGGGATGCCAGGGGTTGAACCCAGGTTGCGTGTATGCAAGGCAAACACCTTGCCCTCTGTACTGTTTATTGCTTCAGTCCCTGAAGTTTTTGTTGTTCTTTTATTTTTTTAAACAAATATGTATATATTCTCAATGCCCACCCAAATACCTAATATGTGGTAAAAGCTTAGTAAATGTTTATTAATCATCTCATAATCAATGAAACAAATAGTTCCTTGAAGATAGTGAAATAAAGCAAGAGTTTTCTGATGCAGAAAAGAATAGAAAAAATGTACTTTATTTTATTTCCCAACAAATTTTGTACATTTTGGTTACCATTTTAATGTCTACTATGCTTTATTTTATTGAAAATTCTAAATTGAAATGTATGTCACATATATATAGTACAACAAGTAAAAGATAACATTAGAGATTTAAGAAATGTATTTTTCTCTCTTTTTTCTTTCTGGTTTTTGGGCCACATCCGGCGGTGCTCAGGGGTTACTCCTGGCTGTCTGCTCAGAAATAGCTCCTGGCAGGCATGGGGGACCATATGGGATACAGGGATTCGAACCAACCACCTTTGGTCCTGGATCAGCTGCTTGCAAGGCAAATGCCGCTGTGCTATCTCTCTGGGCCCAGGAAATGTATTTTTTTCTCTAATATACCTTGCTATAGTAGATACATTTCCATTAGTGGGACTCACTTTGTTCCCAATTCGTAATTAATATCTTTCAGCATATAAGCTGAAGCCTTATACGTCTTATAAGCATGGAGTCATTTTTCACTTACTTGGAAATCTCAGATCACTTTATAGATTGTAAAACAGCATATGTAACAAAATAAGCCTCTTATTACTTTAGAGAAATTATATTCATGTTTATTCAAAAAATATAGTCATTATTGTAGCTGACTGGAAATGAATTTCATGTTAAAAAGCAATAGGAAGGCTTTGCCATTGTTTTTGGTTTCTCTTCCTGATTACTTTCTTGCCCCTTTTCCAGAGACTGCAGTTGCTGTTATTGAACCCATTAAAGGAGATGTCCAATATTAATCATCCAGATATTCGACTCAAACAATTAGAATGTGTATTGCAGATTTTGCAAAGTCAGGGAGATAGTCTTGGGCCTGGATGGCCATTAGTGCTTGGAGTCATGGGAGCAATCAGAAATGATCAAGGGTAAGTGTTTAAAATTAATATCTTGTGGGGGCCGGAGAGATAGCATGGAGGTAGGGCATTTGCCTTACATGCATAAGGATGGTGGTTCGAATCCCGGCATCCCATATGGTCCCCCGAGCCTACCAGGAGGTATTTCTGAGCATAGAACCAGGAGTAACCCCTGATTGTAACTGGGTGTGACCCAAAAACAAATTAAAAAAAAAAAACTAAACTAAATATCTTATGTCCAAAAAGTAATGAGTTAAAAGGGAATCCATTCATAGACTCTTACAGTAATTGTATGGTAACTTTTCTTTTCTTTTTTTTGGGGGGGGGCACACCCAGTGACACTCAGGGGTTACTCCTGCCTATGCGCTCAGAAGTCACTCCTGGCTTGGGGGACCATATGGGAAACTGGGAGATCGAACCTCAGTCCATCCTAGGCTAGTGCAGGCAAGGCAGGCACCTTACCTCCAGCGCCACCACCCAGCCCCATGGTGACTTTTCATATATGTCCTTCCCATATAATTCTAAGATCTAGAATATTCTTTTTGTGTGTGTGTGATTGGTGTTTTGCTGTTGTTGCTGTTGTTTGTTTGGGTTTTTGGACCACAGTTGGTGATAGTCAGGGCTTACACTTACTTAGCTCTGCACTCAGAGGACACTCCTGGCAGGGCACAGGGATCCGTTAGGGATATCAGGATTGAACCAGTTGGCTCTGTACAAACAAAGCACCCTGCCTGCTGTACTGTCTCTTTAGCCCCTGGAATATATTTTCTTACCCCTAGCCCCAGTTGGCTCTATTATTAGGTCTCACCATTGTTTTGGAAAAGTGGAAATTTATTTTACAAAAGAAGACAAAGTTCTTGGTCTCAGTTCTTTGTACCATAAAATAAAGGCTACAAAATTATTATTTATAACAAGATAATTGTTTTATAATACATGAGAAAATACGGCTTTATTTTGTTAAAATAAATATTTGCTAAAATGTGAATTAACA
>PVKC010021476.1:6124-18230 GCA_004027635.1 Crocidura indochinensis | reverse complement strand
AGCTCTCGGGGGGTCCTGGGCGGTGATTAGGCAGGGTCTTGGGGGCGGGTCTCGGGGGCGGGGCGCCCTCACTCCGCATCTCTCCGCCGAGAACTTGGCCGCGGGACTCACCGCAGCGGGTCGGGCCGGGCCGGGCCGGGGCGCGGACCGGCGGCGTTTGTCGCCGCGTGACGCCGAAGCTGCCGACGGACGGACGGACGGACGCCGCGACTCCCGAGCCGGAGACCTCGGCTTTCCCCCGAGGACTCGGGCCCCGAGTCGGCCTCCGCGGTGCCACGAGCCCCGCAGGGGCAGTCTCTGGAGCTCGCTCGGCGCTCTCGTCTCCAGTCGGCCGCGAGGGCGAAGGCGGAGCGCCCGCCCGGGACGGGGTCGGGAGAGGGCCGACGGTGGCCGGAGACGGCCGTGGGGCCCCTTTCGTCGCCCTCCGGACCCGCTTGCTCCTTGGAGATGGGACGGGCTTCGTCCGTCCAGCGGTCGAGTGGCGAGGGTTGGCAAGTCGGGCCGGGACGAGGCGGGGAGAGAATGTGCGGGTTGGGGGCCACCCCGGCGGTGCTCGGGAAGGAGGCGCGGTGCGCTTCGGGGCTTTGCCTCGGCGGTTCTTTGCGATTCTGTTGGGAGCCTGAAGTTCCCGAGCTGCCGTTTATCCTTGAAGCTGTCTATTGTGCGCCGAGATCTGAACGCGTCTCGCTCGGTCGAGTGTCTGGGCGAGGCCTTGGCTTCGTTGCTTCTTCCCCCGCTCGCTCTATCCCACCGCTGTCCTTGGTACAGTGACGATTTGTACACTGGCCTTTGGCACATCTGCTGCCAAACTTAAGTCTCCTTTCTGCGGGACTGGCTTCTCGCGGCCTTCAGTATTCTCTCTCTGGTTTTCATCGTTCTGATTAGGATTTGTCTGGGAGTCGTTGAATCGGAATCTCTTTTAGCTCTATTCTGTGGGCATTCGGGATGGGAGTACCTGTGCTCTCTAGTTTCTGGAACTTCTCAACAAGGTTCTCTGACTCTTGCTTCTGCAGGGGCTGATGGTGTTCTGGAACGTATCCCAGAGTTCAAGACTCTTTCACCTTCTGCTGTGGTCTAGGGGTGTTCTACACCTTAAATTCAAGCTCACTGGTTCTGTCCTCAGCAGCTTTTACTCTTAGTGAAGCTGTCCAGTCAGTATCTCATTTTGCCGACCAAGTTATTCCGTTTTCATTTCTGTTGGAAGCTCTCTTGTTTCAGTTTTCATAACATCTTGAGTCTTACTGGCTGTGCCTTGCACGGTTTGAGTTCTTTGAACAACCTCAACACTTCCCTAAGTCCTTCTCAGAGAAACAAAATAGCTGGCTGAGACTGATTGGGTCTTCGGAACCATCTTTGCTCACTAAGCATGGTGGGTTCTGCACTGTTTTCCCATTGTGATCTTTGCAGTTTGATGGTATTTATTCTATATTGCAGTATGGTTCATTGACTGGATTCACTGTAGTGGAGTGGAGGGAAGCAGCTGAATTCATTGAAGCACCAGCAGAAAGTTTAGTAAACTCTTTTGAGGGGGTCACTAACCCGGGTGCAAAAATAATGCTGCTGAGTCACACAGATGCTCTTGCTGCTGCTCTGTCTGCCTCTGTTTCTTGTGTGACTAGACAGCTCAGCTGGGGTGGCTAGAAGACATCTCTGTCCTGGTACTTCTCTTTCCCCTGGGGCATATTGACCTGTGTGAGTTAAATAGTGCTTCTAAGTCACAAAGAAAACTCTGTGCCACTCTCTTCCTCAGTTTCATAAGACTGTTTGGGCAGAGCCCAGCTGGAGTCACATTGTTAGGTTGGTTTATTTATTTATTTATTTATTTATTTTACTTTTTTTTTTTTGAGAGCCAAACCCAGTAGTGCTTGGGGACCATGCAGTGTTGGGATCAAACCTAGGACTTTAGCATGCAAAGCATGACCTCCAGTACTTTCAGACATCTCTCAGTCCTTAAAATTTTCTTTTTTTAATTCCCCATGACCACAGAGAATGAACCAGGAGTTGGACAACTTACTATGTCTGGAGCCCAGAGTCAGTCTTACACCAGAGAGCTTCAGGGATAAGGTCTCTTTGTATTTAGGACAAGACTTTTTTTTTTTTCCCCATTTTACCCATATTTTGCTGGACCTATGCAAACAACAATAGCCACTCTCACACCATTATTGCTGTACATTTTTAAAACTATTACCCTTTAAAAAAAAAAAGAGTTTACTAAACTTTCTGCTGGTGCTTCAGTGAATTCATTGTGAGTCAATGGTTTTCAAAAATATTCTTTCCTTTCTGTTCCATCTCTTTAGTTGTTCTTTCAATTTTCTATTTTAGAAAAAATGTTGCTTTTGGTCTTCCTAAAATATGTATTATTATCAGTTATGTCAACTATGTAATACTTTCTCTTTAAATAAATTAATTTAAAAAAAAAGATTTTCTTTTTTAGATGCCTACAAAGCCGCTCTTTATGTTGGAACCAGGCCAGATTCATAGATTCAGATTCCATAGATTTAGTCTTTCCCTGAACTAGATGAACGAATGAGAGTCATAAAGATAATGGCTACACCTGCCCATGCAGCACAAAGTTGACTATCTCAGGAGGAGAGGGTGGGTCAAGTCCCCATTGTATCAAAGCCACACTTGCTAGGGGCCAGTGAGGTGGCGCTAGAGGTAATGTGTCTGCCTTGCAAGCACTAGCCAAGGAAAGATCTCGACCCGGGTTCGATCCCCTGGCATCCCATATGGTTTCCCCACATGCCAGGGGCAATTTCTGAGCACTTAGCCAGGAGTAACCCCTGAGCATCAAAAGGGTGTGGCCCGAAAAACCAAAAAAAAACCAAAGCCACACTTGCTGCCTCCATCACCCAAAACCACCATTTCTCTGATGCCTTGCCCATCACTGGCCCTCTAAAATTTCTGGTGGGGTAGGGAGACCATCTGGGATGCCAGGGATTGAACCTGGGTTGGCAACCTGCAAGGCAAATGCCCTGCCTTCTGAGTTATCACTTCAGCCTGCCATTTCTTTTTAAGGAGGCATCTTTTAAAAGGAGAATTCCTTATTTCTTAGGCCTGACTATTTACGACTAATCACACTTTAGTAAGTATTCAAAATGCATGAACACCTACTTTTTTTTTGGTCACACCGGCAGTGCTCAAGGGTTACTCCTGGCTCTACTCTCAGAAATCGCTCCTGGCAGGCTCGGGGGACCATATGGATGCCGGAATTCGAACCAATGACTGTCTGCATGTAGGACAAACACCTGTCTCCATGCTATCTCTTCGGCCGCATCCCACACCTACATTTTAAGGTGTTCGAGTATATATTGATTTTAACAAGATTTTTTAATACACATTACTAAAAATTAAAATATCACATTAAAAATTTATTATAACTCAAATGTTTTTTACACTAGAAAATCTAGTAAAGCACATTGTCCTGTTTATGCATTAACTAAACAACCAATGTTCATTTTTTTACATTTCTGCTGCAAAATTACTTTTTTCAGGTTCCTCAGACTTCTTAAGTATAAAGGCATTAATTGAGACTGAATAGTGCATCTCTGGGTCAAGTTTTAAAAAATGTAACTAAAGTATACTGAAGTCATTCAAATACAAGCTACTTGCATTTATAATTCATAGTCTATAAATTTATAATCTATATAAATTTAAATCAAAGTAGAAAAATTTGCAATTAAAGATATAAAAATGTTTCTATACTGTTTGTAGACGCATATTCAAACCAATACTCTATTGTAAAGTGTTGGACACCTTATACCAACTAGGGTTGTGCCTTCTAAAACTTTTTAGAATCGGATAGATGTTTTCAAATGCTTCATAGATCTCAGAACGTTCCTTGGCACCTATAAAGAAATTCAAGTTACATTATCTTTATTGATAAAATAAGATTCAAAAAGCTTTGGGGGTGGCATTCTTGGCTCTATACACAGAAATTACTCCTGGCATGGGACCGGAGAGATAGCATGACGTAGGGTGTTTGCCTTGCATGCAGAAGGACGGTGGTTCGAATCCCGGCATCCCGAATGGTTCCCGGAGCCTGCCAGGAGTGATTTCTGAGCCTAGAGCTAGGAGTAACCTCTGAGTGCTACTGGGTGTGACCCAAAAACTAACAAACAAACAAAAAAGAAAGAAAGAAAGAAATTACTCCTGGCAGGTTTAGGTGATCATGTGGGAAATGGAATTGAACTCAGGTTGGCCACATGCAAGACAAATGTCCTACCGGCTGTACTATTTTCCAGCCTGTAGGTCAACATTTTCTTAAGCCTAAAATCTCACCAATTACTCTCTCTTTGTTTTGGTTTGAGGCCCATACTAAGCAGTGCATGGAGGACTATGTATACCAGGGATGGAAGTATGCCTCTGGCATATAAGACATGTGCTCCAGCTTTTTGAGCCCGCTCTTCATTCTAGTCCTGATTAACCAAGTCGTTTGCAATTCAATTATTTCAGGCATTGAATATTCAAACAACAATTCCATCTGTGTCCCCAGTTTCCTACTCATGATCCTAGGCTGCACCCTTGCAGGCATAAATTCACTTCGTATTCTTTGTTACAGCACAAAGGCAAATGGAATGATTAAAACTTAGATCAAAAAGGGTCAATTTGAAATAACTTATACCTTTCAAAGTTGTTACCAACATCATTGGGGATTTAGCAGGCTCTATTGGTGCTAGTTGTGTTACTGTTCAGGCTCACTGAGCTTTGTGGTCTTCTGTGTAACTTTCCCATCAGGTTTGTTTCAACCTGACTGCTTTTAACATGATGACATTTCTTAGGTGGAGCTAAGGAGTGAATTTTATTCTAGGTAAAGAGGAAAGAATTCAGCACTGGGGCCTTAAGATAGTATAGTGGACAGGGCATTTACTTTGCACACAGCCAACTCAAGTTTGATCCCCAAAATCACATATGGTCCCTGAGCCTGCTGGGAGTAATGTCTTAGTGAAAAGTCAGCAAGCCCTGAATACTGCTGAGTGTGACCCCAAAACAAGACCAAAAAAAAATAGATTGAATGCAGATTGGGGAAAAAACAGGGATTTGGGGACCAGAGCAATAGCATAGCTGTAGGGTGTTTGCCTTGCATGCAGACATCCTGGGACTGACCCGGTTCTATCCCCAGCATCCAATATGGTCCCCCCAACCTGTCAGGGTCAATTCTGAGTCCAGAGCCAGGAATAATCCTTGACACCCCTGAGTAACCCCTGAGTACACTGCTGGCTTGGCCTAAAAACAAAGCAAACAAGCAAACAAAAAGAAAACACATGGATTTGTTTATTAGTAAGGGATCTTATTTTGGAATGGAAATGTTTATAATTAGAGGTTTATTTAGTTTATTATTAGAGGTTTGCAGAGTCAGTGAAATGAGTCAGAAGGAGAGGGATAGACACAGAATGGTCTGTCATATATGTGGTATATAAAGAAACATAGTAGGGGCCAGAGTGGTGGCACATAGCAGTAGGGCGTTTGCCTTGCCCACGCTAACCTAGAACAAACCGTAGTTCTATCCACCACTTCCCATATGGTCCCTCAAGCCAGCGATTTCTAAGTGGATAGCCAGGAGTACCCCCTGAGTGTCACCAGGTGTGGTCCCAAAACAAACAAACAAAAAACATAGTAAAGAAATAATCAATGTCCAGTGTTAGTAAAAATGAAGAGCAGACTGATCCTTATTACTTATTAGGAAGCTTGCTACTGGAAGGGGAAGAGGTCAGGGAAGGGACCTGCCACTACAACAATGGTAGAGGAAATGGACTCTGGCTGAAAACTGGTGTTAAAAGGAGATCAAGTGATGTGCATGATACCCTCTCTATCAATAATCATGTAAACCACCGTGCTCGGTAGGAAAAAGGAAATGAAAAAAAGTGCCTACTATGGAGACAGACTAAGGAGCAGGAGAAAACTGGGGATATTGGTGGACGGATTGGTGTTGGAACATTGTACATCTGAAACCCAATCACGAGTAACTTTGTAAGGTATGGCTACACTCTAAATTTTTTTTAAATATTGATTCGAATCCTGACATCCCATATGGTCCCCTGAGCCTGACAGAAGTGATTTCTGAGCATAGAGCCAGGAGTAAACCCTGAGCGCTGCCAGGTGTGTCCCAAAAAACAAACAAAAAAAAAATTTAAGTTATATGTTCAATATAATTATATTTATTATATTAAATATTGACAAATTATTCACTCTGGATTGGTTTTGGGGAGGGATACCTGACATGTGAGTGACTGAGTTTGATTTCCAGCACCACAGAAATTTGTTTTATGGTTTATGATATGTAAAATTCACTTTAGATACATTTTTAAAAGTTTAAAGAAGCAAATGAGTTGTCTTTAACTTTATCATTTTGGTTGTTTGTTTTTTGAAGCAAAATTTTTTTTTTTTTTTGGTTTTTAGGCCACACCCAGTGACGCTCAGGGGTTACTCCTGGCTATGCGCTCAGAAGTCGCTCCTGGCAGGCACGGGGGACCATATGGGAACCGGGGGATCAAACCGTGGTCCGTCCTAGGCAAGGCAGCAGGCACCTTACCTCCTGCGCCACCTCCCGGCTCCCAAATATTTTTGTTTTTATTTGTTTTGGGGCCATACCCGATGGCACTCATGGGTTACTTCTGGCTCTGCACTCAGGATTTACTCCTAGCAGGACCAAGGGACCAAATGGGATGGTGGGGGTTGAACCCCTTTTTTGCTGTGCTATTGGTCAGGTCCCAAGTAGTTTGTATTGAGATAAGCTGATTTAGAAAGATTTGAGGACAGAGAAAGAGGAAGTATAAGTTCAAGAGAGAACAAAGGCTTCTCCAAGGTGGAAAAAGAATACAAGCAAAGATGCATAGAGACAAACAAGCGAGAATCAATGTTCAAGGGACGGAGAGTATGGGCTTGAAGAGCAAGTCTGTTTTTGTTTTTGTTTGTTTATTTTTGGGGCCACACCAGGTATTGCCCAGCAGCTTCTGACTCTGTGCTTAGGATCAGTCTTCGTGGGGCATAGTGACCATAGGTGGTGCTAGGGATCAAACTTGGGTCAGCCACATGCAAAGCATGGACCCTACCTATCTTATTGCTGTCTCCAGGTTGGTTTTATTGGGAGAGATGGGGGATTGGGCATACCAGAGATACACAGGTGCTACTCCTGGCTCTGCACTCTGGAATCACTCCTGGCAATGCTCTGGTACCTTGTAAGATGCAAGGGATTGAACCCAGTTTAGCTGCTCCCAAGTTCAAGGAATTTTTTTTTCTTCTATTTGTTTTGTTTTTGGTCACACTTGGCTGTTCTCAGAGATTACTCCTGGCGAGGCTTGAAGGACCACAAGAAAAGCTGATCAAACTCGTTGATTAAATCTACACTGGCTACATGCAAAGCAAACGTTCTATCCATTTTACTATTACTCTGGTCCCACTGGCTCCAGTTTTAACTTTACTTTTTGTTTTTACTTCCACTGCCAATGATGTTGCTGTGTGTCTGTTCTCCAAACCTCTCCACCAGAAAACACAGCAGCCTCTGCCCACACCTGCCATCTTCCTGCAGTAAAAGGGCCCAGCTCCTCTACTAAGTAGTAAAAGAAATGAGAGCCATGGCTCTTCCCAGATAGTCCAGTCAGGAAAGAAAACTCTGAAGCCCTCTTGTGATGGGGCAAGCAGTTTCCACTTTCTGCCTGACGGTACAGCTGCCCCTTTCATCCAAACACCCTCTGACAGAAATGACTCGACTCCACAACTTAACCGTAACAAGCAGCCACGCCACCACATTTGTTCCAGATCTGTAGACCTGGCACAGCAGATGAGGCGTTTGCCTTGCACAGGCTGACCTGGGTTCCATCTCTGGCATTCCATATGGTCCTCCAGACCCACCAGGAGTGATCCCTGAGTACAGACTAGGAGTCAGCCCTGGGTACAGTCAGGAGCAAGACAAAAACAACACAAATTTCATAGTAGTTTAGCCCAATAGGATCACTGAAAACCTGACAGGAAAGTCGCATAGAGGATCATCAAGCCCAGCAAGCCTAAGAGTAACATGGAAGCCTCAACTAGTACCAGCAACAGTCCAATAAGTCCTCGGGCAATGGCTTTAGTAACAACATTGAGAAATATAACAATTGGGACCAGAGAGATAGCACAGATGTAGGATGTTTGCCTTGCATGTGGCTGACCCGGGAGGGACCCGGTTCAATTCCCTGCATCCCAATGGTCCCCTGTGCCTCCCAGGAGCGATTTTTGATCTCGGAGTAACCCCTGAGCGCCACTGGGTGTGGCCCAAAACCCAATCAATAAATAAAGTTTTAAAAAAAAGAAATACAACAATTATTTCAAACTGACCTGTTTGCCTTTATGTTGTAACAATATGAAGTAAATTTACTTGTACCTGCAAAGGGACAGGCAAGGGTGGTTGGCAGAAAACTGGGGAGGCTAGAGGGAAGGTCACATGGATAGGAATTGTTGGAACATTTAATGCCTAAAACAACTTTATTATGAATAACTTGGTAAATAATGCTGAACATTTAATTAAAATATTGTTATTAAAAGAAAAATTAATTAAAATGAAAAAACCTGGGGTGAGTTACTTCCTCAGGCAACAAACTTGGGAGCACCACTGGAATAAGAAAATGACCCTTAAGCTTCACAGATTTTAGTTATAACATTAAATCTACTAAGCTAAACAGTGACTGGGAAAACAATATGGAATATGACTTTGAAAACTTCCTGCTTCTGTTTTGATGAAACTCTTTGACCTTTGGATACATTTAAATGAGTGTATTAGGAAACAGGAAACACACACACACACACTCACACACACACACACACACACACACACGTATTCACATTCACAGATCACTCCCTTCAAGCCAAAATTCCTTTTACATTTAGTTGCAGAATCAATACTGTTTGGGTCTAACATTTTTGGTTTTGTAAGAGTAAATCTTGTGAAAGCATGTATGTGACTGAGGATCAAATCCAGGGCATCACACATGCATGGCAAATGCTCTACTGCTAAACTATAGCCCCAGATCATTTAAAAAAAAATCTGTCACTATCATCGGGCTGGATTCTTGGATTCTGCCAGGGAAAGGGTATGTTACATTAGCTTTAGTCTCCTCAGTGCCTAAAGCAGTATGCAGGGCCAGAGAGATAGCATAGCAGTAGGGCATTTGCCTTGCACATGGCTGACCCAGGAAGAACCCGGGTTTGATTCCTGGCATCCCATATGGTCCCCTGAGCCTGCCAGGGACGGTTTTTAAGCACAGATCCAGGAGTAACCCCCAAGTGCTGCCGGGTGTGGCCCAAAAATCAAATAAATAAATAATAAAATTGCAGATCTAGCATTTACCCTAAAATTATTAAATGTCACCTATTGATGAGTACTTAACCCTATACTTTAGCAGCCCAAATACCAATTTCCAATATTATTGAGATTTTACAATTCTATTTTTCCATTTTTTTTTGTTTTGGTTTGTTTTTGGGTCACACCTGGCAGGGTTCGGGGGTTACTCCTAGCTCTATGCTCAGAAATCACTCCAGGCAGGCTCAGGGGACCATATGGGATGCCGGGATTCGAACCAATGACCTTCTGCATGAAAGGCAAACGCCTTACCTCCATGCTATCTCTCCGGCCCCTGGAGTGAGCAAGACAAATCATATCATGTTTGTTCTTAATAAGAACTATTGGAATGCACAGGCCCCATTCTTTTTTTTTTTTTTTTTTTTTTGAGGAGAGGGTCACACCCAGCAGTGCGCAGGGGTTACTCCTGGCTCTACACTCAGAAATTGCTCCTGGCAGGCTTGGGGGACCATATCGTATGTTGGGATTCGAGCCACCATCCTTCTACATGCAAAGCAAACACCTTACCTCCATGCTATCTTTCCAGCCCCACAGACCCCATTCTATTGCTGATTTATTTCTGTGCTTGGTTGCTAATCCCAATTTAGGGTTCACTTCTGGTGGTGAGCAGAGAATGGTCTGTAGACCAAGCAGTACTGGGGATCACACCCAGGCCTCTTCACGTGGAACATGTGCTCAGCCTATATTGTGCTATCTTTCTCCAATGCTGTACTTGAAAGTCATGGCAGCATATTTCTCAAATATTATATTTGTATATAAGCATGTAAAGTATCACAAATTTATATTAAAGCCCTCCAAGTATGTATTTATAGGCCATACTCGCTGTAAGTGGGAGATTTACATCAGAATTCCTTGTCTTTGGAGCCAGAGTGATAGCACAGCAGGAGGGCATTTGCCTTGCACGCAGCTGATCAGGATGGAACTGGGTTTGATCTCCAGCATCCCATATGGTCCCCTGAGTGAGGAGCGATTTCTGAGTGAATAGTCCGGGCATAACCACCATCCTTCTACGTGCAAGGCAAACGCCTTACCTCCATACTATCTCTCCAATAGCATGATCTCTGGGTCAGTATGATAAGTTCTAAATGCCTTGTCCACTGTACTATCTCTCCAGAACTCTTTTTATATTTGTAACTAATGGGGGGAAATCAAAAACTACATGACACATATCCATATGTGAAGGATGTGTTTCAGAGTTCTGGCGTTCACATGTGTCTATAGCTTATTTCAGATGGCAGTGGCAGCTATGGTGACATAGACCCCAAAAGCATCTAGTGTTTGACCCTTTTCTTTTTTTTTTTGTTTGCTTGTTTTGGGGTCACACCTGGCAGTGTTCAGGAGCTCCTTCTGGCTCTACACTCAGAAATATCTCCTCGCAGGCTCGGGGGACCATATGGGATGCCGGGATTCGAACTACCATCCTTCTGCATGCAAGGCAAATGCCCTACCTCCATGCTATCTCACCAGCCCATATTTGACCCTTTTCAGGAAAATCTTGCTGACCCATTTTAGAATACTTTGCAGCCATTAAAAGCATCTGCAGAGAATTTGTACCAGCAAGTAAAGTGGCAGATATTATAATGACTAATAAAAAGGCAGATTCATAAATGATTATTCACATCAAATAAGCAAAAACATGAAAAATATTATATTGGGCTCGGAGAGATAGTTCAGCAGTGTTTGCCTTGCAAGCAGCCTATCCAGGACCTAAGGTGGTTGGTTTGAAACCCAGTGTCCCATATGGTCCCACGTGCCTGCCAGGAGCTATTTCTGAACAGATGCAGGAGTAACCCCTGAGCACCACTGGGTATGGCCCAAAAACCAAAAAAAAAAAAAAAAAAAAATTTTTTTTTCCAACTTCCATGTTTTCTAGGTATCTATTTTGTCTTGTTTTTTTTTGTTTGTTTGTTTGTTTGCTTGTTTTGGGCCACACCCAGCTGTGCCAGTGGTTATTCCTGGCTCTGCACTCAAAAATCACTCCTGTCAGGCTTGAGGTATCATAGGAATGCATGAGATCAAACCCAGGTCAGCTGCATGCAAGGCAAATGCCCTACCTGCTGTGCTATCACTCTGACTCCGTTTTCCAGGTATTCTGTAATGGCATGCATCATTTTCAGAATGCTGGACCAAACTATTTAAAAAGCAGTGCACATTTACAGCTACTGAATATTATGAAGTAAGAATTAATGTTAGAACTTACCTGTCAACACAACTTTTCCAGATACAAAGATAAGTAATACAATCCGTGGTTTTACCATTCTATAAATTAGTCCAGGAAACAGTTCAGGTTCAAAACTGTTAAGATATAAAAAGAAAAAGTTCAAAAATAGCACTTTTGGGGGCCTGAGAGATAGCTCAGCGGTAGGGTATTTGCCTTGCATGCAGCCGACCTGGGGCACAATCAGTTCAATTTCTGGCATCCCATATGATGCCTTGAACTTGACAGGAGCAATTTCTAAGTACAGAGACAAGAGTAACCCCTGAGCATCTCCGGGGGTAGCCCCAAACCAATCAATCAATAAGTAAATAAATAAACTGTTTTAAAATATAGCACTTTTTAAAAATTACTTCTCCATTATACTTGAGAACTAGTTTTTGGGGTGTTTTTTTTTGTTTTTTTTTTTTTTGGTTTTTGGGCCACACCGGGTGACGCTCAGGGGTTACTCCTGGCTATGCGCTCAGAAGTCGCTCCTGGCTTGGGGGACCATATGGGGCACTAGGGAATCGAACCTCGGTCCTTCCAAGGCTAGCGCAGGCAAGGCAGGCACC